>LKNJ01009270.1:0-10367 GCA_002120245.1 Maccullochella peelii | reverse complement strand
ACAGCAGAGGAGAGACTGAAGGTTCAGGAGACTCACTGACTATGTTTACATGCAGAACATATTCTGGTTTTTGCACTTATTCCGAAAAAGAGAATATTCCTAAGCTGTTTACATGGCTAATGACAATGAAAATTCCACTAATATTCCCATTTAGACAGGGCTCGACGCCCTAACATGCCGTCTATAACGTCAGAATATGGAAAAGTGGAACAACTGGAGCCGCTTGAGCAATTTTGCTTCTTTCAGTTGTCGAGTTGCATTGTGGGTAATGTAAGCACCAGATTTTGACAAGGAAGAAGAATGTGTGGAATAAAAAAAGACAATGCCTTTTTTAAACTGTCCATAATGAGTCCGACAATGGCACAGGAGTGCAATGCTAAATTAGTGGAGTACTTTTTGAACATGTTGTGTTTGTGGCCACCTGATGAATGCCAATATTCCAATATTCACTCTCCTCTGGTTTGGTCTCAGCTATCTCTTGAGGGAAATATCTGACTCTGTAGATGCTCCACTTTTTGCACCAGTTAGTCGCTAACTTTGTCTGTCTGTTGTTTGATGCTACTCAGTTAGCGTACAGTACGTTTATCAGATGGGTTTTTTTAGATGAAAACAGGTTGGATCTGGAAACCACACTAATGAGAGCAAGTTGCGGGCCATAAAACCAAAACAATGAGCTAATGGACACCAAAACGCTCCTCACTGCAGAGTTGGGTGATAATTCTTGATCTTCACTTGATGCTCAAAACAATACCATTTGTAATTCAACTTATAATCGGTTCATTAACTTTTTACTATATACAGCCAGTACTATCTAGCAAAACTATCAAGCACTGACCACTTAAATTGACCACCTCTTTAACCTAAATGACATCTGGAAACTGGACAACCTTCAGAAATTAAGTTTAAGCTGAAACAAACTTTACACTTGACCTGTTCCTCTGAAACTACAAGGTAACTTTTTCTTTGAAGTTTGACTCACAGATCATTTCATTAACAATCTGACTCTGTCCAGGTAAAAGAACTACTGCTGCTTTCTAATGAAATGGCAACCACATAGCAGCTTCTCCTCCTCCACATTTACAGTATCACTAGCAGTGTGCTGCAGGCATCCTGCTGCGCTGATCTGAAGCAGAGATCAAGGTAGAGGCAGAGAGGGAGATGGAAAGACTGAGACAGAGGAGAGATTACAGCAGGTGGAGAGAAATCCTTCACATTGTATTAACAAACAGTTCAGCTCTGCTTTCACTCCTCATCTGGGATTCTTGCCTTTCCCCATGCTCTGTTTAACGCCTCAACAGTTATCAAATCATTAATTAAGCCTGCATCAAATCAACTCCCACAGAGCTCTGTGTATGTGTGTGTGAGGTCTGCAGTCAGCTACCCTCCTGCTTTTCAAATGCAAATATGAAGAAGAGAAGTCGTCATGTTGTTTTGTGGTGTTAACTTCTCCACAGGGAAAATGTTGGAAATTTTATTAGAGTTGCTACACATCTGCATAAAAAGTAAAGCAAAAGATCTTTGATTTTTACCTGCTGGCTTAGAGAATGAACATTGTTTCTTGTATTATTGTGTTAAACTGTAATGTGCTGCAGATGATTTATCTTTTCATAAATGGCTTGTCGTCAGGGGAAAGATTGGGAGTTTCTCTTTGACTTCAGGGAGGCAGGTTGTCACCAATACTAGAAGTCAGTCCATGGTTGTAAACCTTTGATAGGGCCTTGTTTCTGTTGAGTTGAGTTTTCAACTTGTGGTCGGGAAACCTCCAGGGATAATTTTCTGTTTAGGAGAAAACAGGTGGCAGTGGCTGGAATTTTAAAAAATATGCTACGCAAATGTATTCATTTTGCTGTTTTCTTGCAAACAAAAAAATACTATAAATGTTGACACAGGTCAGGAATCATAGTAATGATGCCATAGTAATGACTGGAGTATTTTTGCATCATCAAAATATTATACAGCCAACAAAAGCCAAAAATAGGGGAGAAAAAGTGTCCCAATAACATAGTCCAAAGGGAATAAACAGAGTGTTAAGAGCAGCTGTAATCTTACTGCACATACCGGGCTCAGTGCTCCTCCTCAGGCACTGAGCATGACATGTTTTGCCTCTCTGCATGTTAGTTTGCACGAACTTCTTTTTATGTACACACATCTAAAGCATCAGAAAATGTTCACTTTTTGTAAGCAAGAAGCTTCAGTCTTGTTGATTCTGGAAAAGAGCCATTCCATGAAGTGCCTGCCAGAGCACATCTCAGTGCCTGACTACATTCTGTATTTTCTGTTGCTACAAAACCACAGTGACAGCTTAAGATGCAATGGATTCTTTTCTCAGCAACTTTGTTGTTATTTTTCTTCACTGAACTGTCAGACTCAGCACTGGATGGATGAAAGGATGCAAAAAAAACCTTAACATTGCTTAGCAACAGGGAACTATTTTTTTCTCAGTGGAGGAACAAAAATAAATGTCTCAAAAGAAACCTTTGTTGAGACTTCTGCTTCAAGCAGTAATTAAACTGTATGAAATTAATTAGAGCACTAACATGAGAGGTCTCAGCCTTCTGTGTACAACAGCATCGCAGCGATGCTTTCATACGTCACTTTCGTCCACAGTCCATCCAAAATACCAAGATATTTGGTGCATACTTTTGTTTGTATAAGTTGGTTGTTCTTAAGTCTTTAAGAGAGAATGATTGTCTTCTCTTTTTTGGTGGCGGTGTGGGGACATATAGCCTTTGTTGCTATGGAGCAGTGTTTTGATGAGTTATGGTTGTATCTCGTGCATGCTCACATTCCTGCCAATGAACTATTCCACTGATTGACAGGTGGCGGTGATGCACCAATAAGGGGAACAATGCAAACAAAATGCTTTTTGGTGATAAACACTGAATGTAAACAGAACTTTTGGAAGAAAACTCCACACGGTACCATATAAGAAAAGATAAAATACTTGTAACAATAAATGTATGTGTCGTTGTTTCAGAACAATTGACAAGTTACAAGTCAGTAAATTTAGTTTATAACATTGTTTGCACACTGTAAAAACTTGACTTTGTGTAGCTGGGTAATTTTAAGAGCCTCTGCATTGCAGTTAAAGCGTGAAGAACAGAGATGAGAGCCGACAACAGTTTATTGTCCTTACAAAGGATTTCCACTTAATAGTTGACTGATGCAGATGATTTAATGGCTAAAAAAGGCAAATGAAAACAGTAATCAGTAAACAAAGGTATTCTAATAAATCATAATCAAAGCACTCTACTACAAACATACTACAGCAAACAAAGGGAGAGACTGAGCAGGGCCTGATCAGGCCAATTCTGGTGTGGCTTGATAGGTTGGGGGTCCCGCCCCCCCTAGGACTCGGCAGGAAGGAGGATTTTCAACACATACGTCTGAAAAAACAGCTCCTACTGTGGCAATTTTCCCATAAGCTGCTAAGTTGCTGGAAGCTCATCAAGCTCATAATCACTGCACATTACTGTATGAAAATAACATGCAGGGAAAGTCAACTGCAGTTCAAAACGTGAGAGCGAGAATAAAGTAAATCTGCTGCACTTTTCGAGAGAGAACTGAGTAATAATGAGAGTCATGCAGCGTGAGTATACTGTGCTTTAATATAGGAGTGGGAGTTGGGTAAAGTGATAATTGTTTCATACGGCAGAGAGAGAGCCAGGCAGAGGTGTGACAGTGTTAGCTAAAGCATCATTACAATTCAGCACAGCTTTGTGTCATAACTGACATTACTGGCCATTTCACAGATGGAGCCTGTTAACTTCCATTTCAAAGCCACATAATGGAGGGCTGCAGAGATTGACGCGTGTGTGTGAATCTACCAGGAGATGATGATGATGAGAGGAAATCTTCCCAATCAGAGACTCTTTGAAAAAGAATATGAAGCAGTTACTCAGAGCATCTCCTCAGTGTGTGTGACAAAGTGCAGATTTGTGTTTCTAAAATGTAATCAAAGCTCTGTTTGAGGAAGCTTTGATTGGCCGAGCATCCATACACAGAGCCTCCTCTGTCTCGAAAACACACCAGCAACCATTCAACCAGAAGGAGGATGAAGAGAGGAGGAAATGATTTACAACGGGGTACAGATTTCCTTTTCTAGTTTCATTATCATCTTTGCAAGGGACCATCTGAAAAGGCAAAATTTACAAAGAGGAAGGAATACATTAACCAGCAGCTGTGACAGAATGTTTGTTGTTAAGGCTTTGTCACCACTTACTGATTGTCAAGAAATGGACATATTCAATTTTATTGTCTTAAGTCTATAGTTATGATAAAAATTACGTTCCTGTAATGTGACAATTAACAAGAAAGAACAACAGCAAGAAAGAAAACTTTCAAAATAATAAAAAAAAGAGACGTTAATCAGACTTTCCAGGTAGCGCCTTCAGGTTGTGCCACCTGAGGGATAATGCCAATTATTTAATTTTGTGTTTTAGGAAAAAAAAAAAAAAGTCCCTGAGGCCTTTTTAAAACCAAAACAAAAAAAGTGGGCAGCAAAATACATAAAATCAAGAACATTTCTAAGAATTTAGCTTTTTGTTTAAAGAAATGATGGATGATATATTTAAAATAAAGTAAATAAAATAATCTAAGCATGAAGATCATGAGATGCGGTTGAAAGCCCCAAAAGCTAGTAACTGGACCTTTGAGCTAAGATTTTTTGTTACACAGTGTTCCCAAAGATCAAGAAAGAACTTCCATGCTCAAATATAAAATACCTTTGGTTATTTAAGGTTATTTTTCCGGCCCACCCGAGTGCAGTCTGGTGTCCAGACCGGGTCAGATCTCAAGTTCTTTCACACCGACACAATGAATGCCTTGCTCGTGGGCTCATCAGCAGCTCATCAGAGGATTAAATTACTTAGATTTGACCTTGATAAATGTGAGAGAGAGAGGGAATAAATATGTTTGTGTGATCTCCCCAAGGAGCTCCATTCACCAGCTTGAACACACAGCTCCATTGTCCCGTCTGCTCACTCTTTTATGCCACGCAGACACCTGGATGGCTGATGTGTCAGACAAAAACAACCTTTATTCCTCTCCTTCTATGTCCTCTCGTTCTCTGTTGCTCTTTCATTCTGGCCTGTTGGAATATTCTAAATATCGCTCTCTTGGGCTCTTCTCTTTGTTCCCTCTCACCGTCTGTCTCCTCTTATTACCCCGCTCCCTGTCCTCTGTAACTTTTTCTTTCTCTGCCTCTGTTGCTTACTCTCAGTTAAAAATCCATTACAGTACCTGACAGCAGCCTGAAAGTGCTGAATGTCTCTGTCGTCTCTTTGAGGTCGGTCGTATCATGATTGGAGCCGTAGTAACTTCACTTGGAAGACTTTTCATTGACATGCAGCCAGACACCTACAGTACCAAAAATATCCATCATTCATACATGTAGACCAGAATAAACTAATTATTATATTATATTGTTATAAATCTCATATCCACCAGTATAATGTAGCTGTGTTAAAAAATCGGTTTGATATAATGGTTGTGTCTTGGTGTGTGTAGCTGTTCTTCTTAATTGTTGGTGTTATTGCTGCACACATAGAACTCGTTTTGGACTGTTTCCATTTGTAAGGTTTTGTTGTAATTGTGGATTGAAAATTGCTGGTGGCACACAATGAATTTCCAAATGGACAGTAAACTAATTAAATAACTTAAAAGGACAAATGCGTGGCAGCACAGGGGGATCTCTGCACACTTACTGAGGCTTTGTAATGTTTGTTTTTATCTGCGCTCCATGTCAGTGGGTAAAATGAGTGAGAAAATCGTGACCTCTAGAAACAAAAAGAAAATTCTTTTGGCTGATGTTAAACTACATTTTTAAACGCAGGACTGAGTCACAAGATTAGGTAATAATGCTGAAGTTGTCATGAAGGAAAAATCTGATTTATTACAATTTACAACCATCTTCTCTATCGGTTATGATAGACGTTGTACTCCAAAGAAATTGTTGAGATTTGGGAACACAAAGGCAGCAGTTTGTACAAATTTATTTGGACTTTAAACTGAAACTGAGTGCACCTGAAATGTTGCCAGAATCGCTCATTGTTGAGGAAGACTGTGTTTTCCCAGTGCAACAAGTCAAATTTGAACCAGGAAGTTGGTCTGTAAACTGTGGATGGATGGAGTCGATGGACAGTTTGGGGAATAATTTGTTCACCTTTGTTTTCTGACACAGAAGGCTAAAACACTTTTATACATACACTACAATTCTCTTAATCAGGGGAAATCTGAAAATAGCAGTAATACTAGGTATGGTTCTGTCAACATGCCTTTCATCCTTCAGTGCCAGAACAGCCTCATCAATTAACACGCTTTCCTTCAGTTACTTCAAAAGCGATTTAGTTTCTTTTGTCACATATCAGCCTTTGGACGGAGCCGAAACGAAAGGATTGGATTCAATTTACAAGGATGTCTTTGTGCGTTTTGGATTAGCATATTTTAGGAAGGTCAAGGCTAAAGAGGACGTTTGAAAGGCCTGATTTCTACTTAGTTATATACAAAGGTCAGTAAACAGGATGTGATGACAAACAGCCAGACCCAACCCGTGATATCAGGGAAGAGGATTCCCATGAGATTAGGCATTAAAAANGGTGAGGACATTGATGGGAGTCGAGGCATTGATAATTCTTTCAGGTACAAGGCTTTGCTTCTCTGTGATCTCAGTATTTTTATCTTCCTCATTCATATTCCGGACGAGACACTCAGACTGTGTCAAATGGGTGATAATTGCACAGAGGTAAGAGAGTCTCACTTTTACAGCCAATGTGATGTGACGAAGCCCGGTCCAGCTCTGCTGATGGGGAGAATGGTTGGACACCAACGGCCCACAATCCACTGCTCTCTTTCATTACAGCGCCGTTCAGTCGTTGGCTGGTTTCAGATGAAGCTGTGAGCTAATCATCATTGGGATTCTGTATATCTCATCAGATATAATGTAGAGGATCACTTTTTATTTTCAGTTGATGAAGCTCAATTGACTGTTTGCAGAGCTCCTCCCCTGAACAGTGATTGTCCAATCACAGCTTGTGCTGTAACATGGCACGGCAGGCCTCTCAAACTTAGGCCAAAGAGGTGTGCATAAAGGCCACTTCAGACCAAAGATTTGCGACAAGATGAAGCCATTTTAGAACGTCGCAGGGGAAAGTTGCAGCGGTGTGAACTGGCCCGTCTCAGCTTGACTCAAGCCGGCTGATGGCGTCGCCTGCGACTCAGCTTGTCAAGTCGCCAGTGGCTGGTTTTAGAACGTAAGGCACGTCACCTGTTTCAACAGCCAATCAGCTCGTAGGAAAGTCAGCTGATCATTTCAACCCGCTTGTTTTTTTATGTTTTTGCCATTTCATCAATACTAGAAGTGCAACTGTAGCAAGTAACTCACTATCACTATCCTCATTCATATTTTACTCTGCAAATTGTATCCAGCTACAAAAAAAGCCTGAAAAGCCGGCAGTTACAGGCGCATGCTGCCATTGGCTAAAAACACAGAGCCAATCACAAGCTGCTGAATATGAAGAATACCACAAGTTTATCCCAGCCTTTATTTTGTCTGCTTTTTATCTGCTGTTGTCTGACTTGCAGGTTAAGAGGAAAACGCTCTGTGCAGTGATGACTTATGATGAAAAAGGAAACGTAGGTCTTCGAGTTTAACATAAGAATTATGAATTTAGTGCTTCACAAACTTTAAGTTTGTTAAGTCACTTTATTTAATTCAATTTGGCACAATGCTTATTTCCATGAGGCCCTGCGTTCATAAGAGGCCAGATTTTATTTCAAAATCACCCAAATTAGTGTCTAATTACTGTAAACAGCATTTATTAAATCTGCTGAATGTCAACATAACAGTGTCAGTTTTAATTTCAATATTTATTCATTACATAAATAAAGAGTTGATGTAGTGTGAGATTTATTATTTTTTTTAAATCTTTGGTCGGGGTCAGCGCTTTAATTAATTCTACCGTGACAAAAAGGGAATATTAAGCGGCTCATTAGCCTTGGCAGGACGTAAATGAGTGTAACTATGAATAAATGACCCGCTGAATCACGGCTGCTATTTAACACCTTTGAGGAGAATTAAAATGTGTGTGCAGGTTGCACCTTTAGAGACAGAGAGAGAAGGGTAACATAGAGGGAAGATATAAAAGAAGAAGCCCAGTTACGCACCTTTATGGTCTTAAATCTGTACATCCAATCAGAAATCTTCAGCTCTCTTCTTCTCTCCGCTCGTCTCATTTCCTCTTCTCTCTTCTCCTCAGATTACCATATCACCACATTATTTGCCTTCCCGGCCCTAAAGGGGAAATAATTCATTAACCCTTTGAACCTGCAGCCACTGAAGCACAAAGTGCTCCACTCTGATTCAGTAGAGTCATTAGCGTCTCCATTAGTTCCACACTCGGCTCCTTTAGACAACAATTCAAACAGCCTGTGGACTAAACAAGCACACGTCTTCAGCTACTGAGAAGAAGCTCATCACAGCAGAGTGAATCAGTTCTTTCAAATGTTCAGCTTGGAGAGAAAGTTATTAAAATATAGCTGTGCAGGTCAAACATTACGAGACTGAATCAACAGATGATTGGTGACATTTTGATGGCGAGCGTTGAGACAGTCCTGAGGTCTGAGGAACGGTGCAGCTCGCCCATAAAAATGCTGAATTGTCGTATGATTACTTGACCTTTCGTAGCAAAGTGCTGATGGGAAACGAGGTGTTTAACTTATTCTGTGTCAGTCTGAGAATTAGTGTCAGTGTAGACTGAGTCCAACTTTGACGGGCCTGAGCAAGAATCCGACATGAGGTAAAAAAGAAAAGGATCTGACAGTTTTACGCTCAGGTGTCGACGTTTCAAGAGCATCGTGTTCTTCTTCAAGGAAACTGCCGTACAAGGTTTCATCATCCAAGGCTTCATTAAATCTTGTTCGGTTTGACGTTACATTCATAATGATGGATGATATGTAGGATGTAAAATGTTTTTTATTTGACAGGAAATATTAAAGCTGAACCTGAAATGGCAGCAGAGAATAAGGACAGGGTTTTTATCTGCTGCTACAGAACATCAAAACAGTGTTACTCTAATCTTAAGTATTCTGTCACTTTCAGTCATGTTTGTGGAAGTACATGTCCAACTCTGATTGCTTCTGATGTTGCCTAGGATATACAGTAAAGCTGTACTATCACCATTTTAATTCATATTTGTTGTATTAACAATTAATTAAATTACCCAAAGAGATTTATACCCCAACAGCGCTACAGAACATTTTAGTCTCTGTTAGTTCATAATTTTCATTTTATGGCACATTTATTGTATGGTTCAATCTTACCGCTTTCATTAACCCCATTTCCAGCAGGAGCTTTCAAGAGTTGGTGGATACCAAACCAGAGCTAAAAGAAGAGTGAATGTTGGACTTAAGTGGCCAGAAATATGACTCCAAATGAATCCCAGCATTGACCTGTCTCTGCTGCATGTAAATAGGTCACTATTTGCTAACACATTAGCTTTAAAGCTGCATTAAACAATATTTTTGTATTAACAATGGGTCAGATGACTACATGTAATGTGAATGGGGTTGCTCGTTGTCACAAACCCACAGAGAATTATCACCAACTGCAGAGTTGGTGATAATTCTCATTGTTTTAGCGTCTTTCAGCTCATTGATTTGGTTTTACGGCCCGTAACTTTATTATTTTGGTTCATTCTCACTGCTTTCATTAGCACCATTAGCAGCTGTTTTCAGACCCAGAAAAAGTTAGCAACTAGCTGGTGAAAATAGTGGTTGTATATATGTTGAATATTGGATTCATCAGGTGGACAGAAACACAACCCCAAATAAATGCTAATGTTGCTCGGTGTCTGCTCAGTGCAAAGGAATTGTTTGCTAACACATCCGTCACATCACCTATATAAGGTGATTACATGTCAGTGTTTATAGCTTGTTGCACTGCCCAAAAAATCAATTAACCCAGGTTTAACTTTATAACCCGAAGTATTTCAGGGCTGTGTGAGTGTGTGTGTGTGAGCGAGAGTCATTTTATATCTAATCATGATGAGGATAATATCAATCATTTAATAATGCTGCTTAAACATCTAATGGAGCTACTGGTAAAAGTGCAATGAGCTGTGTCGGTTTTTTTTGTATTCTAGGAATAAACATTATTAGCTGAGCTGTGATATGCAGCTCTTTCTTGTCGCCACGGCGTGTGCTGCTGTTGCTGATGTCTTCTCCTGCAGCAAGCTGCTGTTAGATACAACTGACGCTGGTGGAGTTTTTGTAACCAAAGCATGGAAATGTCCTCACCTGTTGTGGAATTGAGGTCAAAGCTTTCACAAGGTTTGTTTTGTTCAAGACACCAGAAACACATCAGCTGTGAA
>LKNJ01009255.1:0-19105 GCA_002120245.1 Maccullochella peelii | reverse complement strand
CTGGGAATCCTCAATCACCATATTGACCAAGGCCTCATCCACATCATTCTTCTCTCCTGATGACAAAAAAAATGCAGTATTCAATTACAGATGTCATTAATTAGTCACATTTAAAATATAAATTAATGATGTCTAATACAAATGTCCCATGTAATTTTATGTTGTATGCTGTCTTATCATTGCATCCTAAAATGGGTTTACCTGAGCTTGGTCCACCTTGGTTGGTCTCCTTGTTTTCATGCAGGGCTCTGTAATGCCTCAGCATAGATGAGATGTTATTGTTGTATCCAAGTTCTTTTGAACACAACAAACTTCACCTTTTAAAATTAGAAGAAAGAAATTAGAACAAGGGATACACTGTGTTGTCACATTTATTTATATTATGCTTATTATTACTATATGCATACCTTATTAGGAGAGATCAGCTCAAAATGTTCCCAGACAGGGGAAAATCTCCTCTTTCTTGCTGGTTCCATCGCAAAAAAAGAAGCTCGAATTGATTGCAAACAAACGCGCAATAAAGTCCCAAGTCCGCAAAATGTGAAGGGGGGGTCCATTGCGTTTCGCTGCCCCTTATATTTCGAATCACACGCCAAACCCGCGAACCATTTCCTGAATCAGTCATGTGGTATGGCCGGCTCGCGAGGCTTCTAACGTCACCACATACGTCATCAACACAAGCCTCGATAAGCGCTTCACAAAAATCTTCCTGGATTACTCACACACGCTTCGAAGCCTCGACACAGAAGGGCACATCACTACTTTATTTTAATTGTAGAAGTAAAACCATTCACCGCTCAACTAGACATTTTGACCTGACTGAAGAAAATAATAAATGCTTTCAAGTGGAACCTGCCTTAGCCTGTTTCATCTCTTTCTGTGCTCATATCGACTGAGTCAAATTAGGTGAATTATGACAAGACAAGATGAGTTTGTACTTTTTGTTTACAATCCCACAAACACTCATTGTTCTGCTTACCTAGCCTGTAATTTCACTTTTCTGCTGCTTTCCAAACAGTTTACCATTTTTTCTTCATGTGACAGATTTCTTACTGATTACATTACAGCAGAAAAAAGTAAAGAGAAACTGAGATGGAAAACTGTAGTCACTGGGCCACAAGTAGGCTTCTCTGTGATTTTGAGGTTTGAAATGTAGTAAAGCGAAATACTTCTTTCAAAGAACTCTTATGTGACATTAAAATTGTGTGATTTAGTAAAAGCTCCTCAATTAGAGAGAGTCGTGGGCCTTAATTTCTTTCCACCACCTGAAAATCCATAGTGTGTCTAAGAAAACACAGGGGATTTATAATCACTTTCATTTCCTACATGATGTTTAAAATCTTCAAGTGTAGGCATCTGAAAGTCGAGGAGATGAGTTTATTTAACTCCTGCATTCATGTCATTAGTTTCAGTATCAAAATGGTGATCAAGTTATTACACCGTTGGAGGTGCGCCAGCAAGTGGAACCACCTGTGCTATCATCTAGCTAACCTGGCTCACCAGTGACTACTGTGAACAGAACAGTTGGAGTCCAGGAAAGACTGGCTGATGGCAGGAGAGACTGCACCAGGGGTGGAGGGGCTAGTTACCCACTCCACACGTCTGTGAAGCTCCTGCCACACTGACTCCCTAAATCGACAACAAGCATGATAAGGAGAAACCAGCCTGGCAGTCCACCAAGAGGCAGGATGGAAGATTACACAGGAACGACCAGCATGGCAACGACGAATGAACAAAGGATCCTGAGAGAATGCGTCTGTGGGTGGTCCAAAGTGACAACCTACCTGGACCTGCGAATCCACCAGGGTAAGGCAAAATGCGGGGGCAGCAACCAGATGCAATCTTGCACTGCAACAGCAGGTCAGACAAGGAGGAATCATAGCCGGGTTAAGCACCACAGTGCTATTGATCCCACCATTGCATCTGGTGAGAGAAAGGATGACCAGCCTTCCCACCAGGAACAGCATAGCCCACAGCGAGAGCATCACAGTGAAACACCAAGTAGGGAACCCACAAGAGGTCCACCAGAGAAGCCAGTCCGAAAATCTAACGTCAAATGGCCAAAAGCCAGTGACAAGGAAACATGGAGAAACTTTGCCCAGAGCCTACACAGTGCCCTACAGAACACTGTAAGAGGCAGCACAACCTCCAAACTGAACATCTTTGGTGACATCATCTACGAAGAAGGTAGAGAGAGATTTGGAGAGATGCCGCAGAGGAGAACCACCCCCAAACAGAGCAGGAGAGGGAAATCCTTCACCTGGTAAAGGAGCGACGGCTCTTGCAGAAAGCATGGAGGAAAGCCGAGGGCCTGAAGAACCTGTTGAACCAGATCAAGGCAAGACTCACACTCCTGAGGTGAGCCGAAAGGATCAGGAAACGCAGAAGCCGCAGGGAGAAAGCAAGAGCAAGTGTGGTTGCGGAGCTGCGGAGTCGTGATCTGTGGTTGCAGAGCCTGGATCTGTGATGCGGGCCATCCACTGCCCCCGTGGTGCTGCTCGGCAGCCGCTGCTGTTATTGTTGTTTTTGGACTTAGTATTATTACTACCACATTGCTATTACTTTTATTTGTATTAACATTAATACTATTTCCACTACTGCTGCTTTACATCTGTATGTAGAACTGAACTGCGCTACTGCATGTTCACCTCTCTCTCTCTCTCTCTCTCTCTCTCCCGGTTGAGGCAGATGACCGCCCACCCAGAGCCTGGTTCTGCTCAAGGTTTCTGCCTGTTAAAAGGGAGTTTTTCCTTGCCACTGTTGCTTGTGCTGCTCTTGGTGGGAATTGTTGGGTCTCTGTACACATAAGGAGTCGGTCTAGACCTGCTCTTTATGGAAAAGTGCCCTGGGATAATGTTGTTATGATATGGCGCTATATAAATAAAACTGAATTGAATTGAATTGATTCTGATTCTGGTCAAAACTCATCAAATATGAAAAATGAATTTATCAAGACCTACCTATTGTCAAGTAAGATTGAGACCGCAGAACATTGCCTGCAATAAATAACATCAACAGGACTCTAAAAACCAAATAAACAGGACACAGGAACAAAAAGGACTATTACATAAGGAAAAAGTGATTGTTTTTCATTACATGATGTAATTGTAATCAGTAAGAAAAAGATAATTAAAGATTAATCGTATCTGGTAAAATGAAGCATTAAGAAATGCACTGGATGTGAAAAGACGAAGAGCTGACACTGGTGCGGTAAGAAGCAACAGGGTGTCAGCCCAGAGAATGAGGTGTGGAAAGTACCTAAAGTTTGGATGGAATGTATGCGTAAGAAGGAAATTACAAATAAGGGCCTGTGTGTGTGTAATTAATGAAATCAGGGAATATGAAAAGTAATGCATAGTAAATTGTTCCATTATATAAGCTTCTCATGATTGCAAATAGTTAAGTAAATGGGTGCTCAAAAACTATAAGGTTCTGAAAGGTTATTTTAATTTTGTTGTCCACTATAATATTATAAAACAGACCGTGAGGGCTTAAGTTCAAAGCCTTTAAAACTCAACCAAGCAATTTACCAAGTGCTCAGATCTATAAGAGGAAAGCTGCCGTTAACAGGCGTGTCTGGTGATTTAATCTGACAAACAAGGCTACTCAGTCAGGTGTAGTTATCAGAGGCAGTAGTATAGACGACCGGAGGTAGGCAGTTAGAAGCTAGGAGAGTTTCCTCGACACCAGCTTAAAATAGATTTTAGAATTTCTAAAAGGGCAAAATCCCACAGAACTAGAGCTCGGACCCTTTAAACGGAGAGCTGGTCCAGTGCCGGGGGTACACCGGCATCTAACAAAAGTAATTAAGGCCTGCTACTCTCTCTAGCTGAGGAGCTTTTACTAAATCACATAATTTTAATGTCACTTAAGAGTTCTTTGAAAAAAGTATTTCACTTTCCTACTTTTCAAACCTCAGAATCACAGAGAAGCCTACTTGTGACAAAAGTTTTCCATCTCAATTTTTCTGCTGTAATCAGTGATCAGTAAGAAATCTGTCACATGAAGAAAAGATGGTAAACAGTTTGGAAAGCAGCAGAAAAGTGAAATTACAGACTAAACAGTGAGCTGAACGTTGTGGGATTGTAGAGGGACTGTAAAGGGAGCGTTGCAGCCTGTTGATCCAAAGATACAGTATGTTCTTGAATATCTTGCACTGACCTCTTTTGTTATGTTGTCTATTTGTAATTGTATGTTGTTCTGGCTGCTGTATACTTCCACTGTAGAGAAAAAGAAGAAACAAAAAGTACAAACTCGTCTTGTCATAATTCACTGGATTTGACTCAGTCGATATGAGCACAGGAGGAGACGAAACAGGCTCAGGCAGGTTCCACTTGAAAGCATTTATTATTTTCTCCAATCAGGTCAAAATGTTTAAATGAGTGGTGAGTGGTTTTACTTCTACAATTAAAAGAAAGTAAACATACAAATCAAATTCTAGTTCCATAAATTACAGAAACCAATGAATAACTCTGATCACATCAGTACAATAATGCATCCCAACTGTAACACAGAACTGAATTGACTGAATAGCTTAAATGTATAGCTTGACAATGACAAAGTAACATTACTTGGAAAATAAAATGGCATGAACTACTCACTTAACGCACTCAGGGATAAAACACAGAGGCAACCAGCTCAGCTGTAGTGCAAACAAAGAATGAGCTCAGGACACTCAGTGCACCTGTCAACTGCCTACTTAGCACACCTGTACCTGCAATCAAAGCTCACTTCCAGCGCTACACTGAGAGGAGGAGCAACACTGAAAGAGGAGAGCTGGAACGGCTCATTTCCTCCAATGAAAGTGAAAGTTTGTCTGAGCGACAGCAGAGCTGCAGTCGAGACAAGTCTCGGTTTCTCTCTGAAGAAACATTCAACTGAATCAACAACACAGCAGAACCTCTGACAAACTCTGGTGAGTACACTGCCCTACAAAGACTCAATGCACTAACTCAGTATTTGGTCAGAATTTAGTTTAGCCTCAGCTTCAGCTAATTTACCCACCTGTTTTCTGTAACTGGAAACATCCATTTTGATGCCGCAACGTCGTAATAACTGAGTGCTTGTAAAAGCAACCCTCCTAACATTGAACTTAAAAACAGCTGTATATGCTCGCCACAGATTTACAAACAGACATAAATAATTTTAAAATATCTTAAAAAAGAAGAGAATACAATTTCCACACAAGAAATACAACAGATTAATAAACATGGAAGAAAAAAATTGATAAAAAGGTGATTTTTCTTTTGCTCTACTCCCTCAGACGCTTCAACAAAACTAATATTAAAGACAAATACTGGCTAAATACATCACAGTAAATTGTAATAAATGTGTTCAGTTCAATTTTAAATTGGAATTCAAAATGTTTAGCCGACTTTAAAGATATTTTCACTCTAACAACAATATAAGCAGCAGGGTAGCAGTATTATTATGTTATTTAATGTGTCATGATGTGACAGTAATGGAGGGATTACATTGTGTTTTTAGGGGTTCAAGGCCCTTTGACATAATGAAGAATTAGATTTAGGCTCAAAATGATAATATCACATGTTTGAGTAATATTTAGAGAAATAGTGAAAGTAAAAGTAAATGTTTTGCAATGAAGATCACCATGTTATCACTTATTTTCTGAGCTCTGCTTCACTCGCAGCAGAGTCCAGGACCTGACTGCGTAATGAGCTGTCTTAGTAAATCAGAAGCTGAATACATGCAGATAGGGCTGGGCGATAAAAGAATAATGATAATCATTTCGATAGAATAGAATAGATTTTCCTCGACAGAAATATAACAAATGTTCGATAAATGTTTGATATAATAAAACCACCAACAGTGGCAAAACACATTTGTCTCGATCTGAATCTGGCTGGTGATATTCAAATGTAACTGATCATTAAAATTATGCATTTTATTTGGATATAAAAATAACTAGCTTTGTAAATTACCAAAAATAAAAAATAAGAAACGTTTAATCTCACCATTTGACAGTCCCACTGCCTCCGCGGCCCACTAGATGGCGCTGAGGCCCACCATTGGGTCCCGGCCCACTGGTTGAGAATGGCTGCCTTAAACGTTCGTTGCCACCTGCCATTAAACAGAAGAAGAAGACGGACAGCCAAACACAGTGGCTACAGGCTTGTAGATGGAGAGAATCAAAATAATAGCAGTAGGCGAAATGAGCGACACCGGAGAAAACACAGCTCTCCAATGAGCAGGACGAAGCAGGACGAAGCCACCGTTAACAGGAAAGGCCGCTCAGCTTCAGCTGTTTAGAGGTATTTTGGCTATTTGCAGTCTAACAACCGCCAGCTAAGATGGGAAAATACCACAAACCTGTTTCATTATTTGAAACATCACCCGTTAGAACACGGCAAAAGTAAGAAAATATAGTCTCAAGTGACTGTTGTTAGTGGACCCTCAACAAGCAATGGGCCATTAAGTGCAACTACCCAGCAGCAAACTATCGTATCAGCATTTTCCAGCACCGTGCCTTATGACAAAAACAAAACACACAAACATTTTCAAAATGTTTAAAACCGTCTGTACAAATGGTTCTGACAATAAAAAATACTTTAAAACCACAATTAACCATGTGGTTTCATCAACTTCCACTCAGGAGAAAAAATCAGCCTTTAAACTTGAAAGAAATAATGATTTGACATTTATCGTGATAATTATCAATATCGACTGATATTAATAATTTTTTCATGGTAACATTTTTGGCCATATCACCCAGCCTTACATACAGATTGAAGCCGCAAAGTCACTGACAACCACAGCTCATATTTGTGTTGCGTCATTTTCTTATAAAGTTTGGTGAAATATAAGGACAGAATCCAGGATGACTCTCCTTATATTCCACTAATCATAGTTTGACTTTATGAAACAAATAAAGAAATGTAATTACAGTTTTGTTTTTTCACACTTTGTGTCCTCAGAGTGTAGATATGTCTGCTGCCAGCTGTCTGATGACTGAAGATCAGTTTCTGTGCTCCATCTGTCTGGAGGTGTTCACTGATCCAGTCAGCACACCATGTGGANTGAGTTAGTAACAAGCATTAATGGGATAAGAGTGTGAACAGATGGAGAGGGAGAGGAGGAGAGAGGAGCTCAGTGCATCGTAGGAAGTCTCCCAGCAGTCTAGGCCTATAGCAGCATAACTAAGGGGTGGCTCAGGGCTCACCTGAGTCAGCCCTACTATAAGCTTTATCAAAGAGGAAAGTCTTAAGCCTATTCTTAAATGTGAGGAGGGTGTCTGCCTCCCGTACACAAACTGGGAGCTGGTTCCACAAAAGAGGAGCTTGATAGCTGAAGGCTCTGGCTCCGATTCTACTTTTAGAGACTCTAGGAACCACAAGAAACCCTGCATTCTGGGAGCGCAGTGCTTTAGTGGGGTAATAGGGTACTATGAGCTCTTTAAGATATGATGTTGCCTGACCATTAAGGGCTTTGTAGGTGAGGAGAAGGATTTTGCGTCTTTTTCTTATAAAGTTTTGGACGTCAGTTTGGTGAAATGTAACGACAGAATCCAGGATGACTCTCCTTATATATACCACTAATCACAGTTTGACTTTATGAAACAAATAAAGAAATGTAATTACAGTTTTGTTTGTTCACACTTTGTGTCCTCAGAGTGTAGATATGTCTGCTGCCAGCTGTCTGCTGACTGAAGATCAGTTTCTGTGCTCCATCTGTCTGGAGGTGTTCACTGATCCAGTCAGCACACCATGTGGACACAACTTCTGTAAAACCTGCATCACTGAACACTGGAAGATTAATGTCCCGTGTCAGTGTCCCAACTGTAAAAAGGTGTTCTGCACAAGACCTGAGCTGGAGGTCAATACTTTCATCTCTGAGATGGCTGCTCAGTTCAGACAGTCAGCTCAACAGAAAGCCAGCAGCAGCAGCTCACAGCAACAAGTTGCCAAACCAGGAGAAGTTCCCTGTGANACCACCGCTGAACTGCACATCTGAGCTCTGCTTCACTCGCAGCAGAGTCCAGGACCTGACTGTGTAATGAGCTGTCTTAGTAAATCAGAAGCTGAATACATGCAGATTGAAGCCGCAAAGTCATTGACAACCACAGCTCATATTTGTGTTGCGTCATTTTCTTATAAAGTTTGGTGAAATATAACAACACAATCCAGGAAGACTCTCCTTATATTCCACTAATCATAGTTTGACTTTATGAAACAAATAAAGAAATGTAATTAGAGTTTTGTTTGTTCACACTTTGTGTCCTCAGAGTGTAGATATGTCTGCTGCCAGCTGTCTGATGACTGAAGATCAGTTTCTGTGCTCCATCTGTCTGGAGGTGTTCACTGATCCAGTCAGCACACCATGTGGACACAACTTCTGTAAAACCTGCATCACTGAACACTGGAAGATTAATGTCCAGTGTCAGTGTCCCAACTGTAAAGAGGTTTTCAACACAAGACCTGAGCTGCGGGTCAATACTTTCATCTCTGAGATGGCTGCTCAGTTCAGACAGTCAGCTCAACAGAAAGCCAGCAGCAGCAGCTCACAGCAACAAGTTGCCAAACCAGGAAGAGTTCCCTGTGACGTCTGCACTGGAACCAAACTGAAGGCCTTAAAGTCCTGCCTGGTGTGTCTGGTCTCCTACTGTGAGACTCACCTGGAGCCTCATCTGACAACGTCAGGCCTGAAAAGACATCAGCTGATCGACCCTGTGGAGAACCTGGAAGGCAGGATGTGTACGAAGCACGATAAACTGCTGGAGCTGTTCTGCAAGACCGACCAGATGTGTGTCTGCATGCTCTGCACTGTTTTANACCATGTGGACACAACTTCTGTAAAACCTGCATCACTGAACACTGGAAGATTAATGTCCAGTGTCAGTGTCCCAACTGTAAAGAGGTTTTCAACACAAGACCTGAGCTGCAGGTCAATACTTTCATCTCTGAGATGGCTGCTCAGTTCAGACAGTCAGCTCAACAGAAAGCCAGCAGCAGCAGCTCACAGCAACAAGTTGCCAAACCAGGATAAGTTCCCTGTGACGTCTGCACTGGAACCAGACTGAAGGCCCTGAAATCCTGCCTGGTGTGTCTGGCCTCCTACTGTGAGACTCACCTGGAGCCTGATCTGACAGCTTCACGCCTGAAAAGACATCAGCTGATCGACCCTGTGGAGAACCTGGATGGCAGGACGTGTACGAAGCACGATAATGTCATGATGTGGACTTTTTGCTGTTCTGTTATTTTTCAAGTTTTTGGTCTTGTCTCATGTTCCCAGTGTGTTTCTGCCCTTTTGTGTTTTCACCTGTGTTCAGTTACCCACCTGTGTTTGGTTCCCTCGTTAGTCTCTCTCCTATATATGCCTGTGTTTTCCCTTTGTTCCCCGTCAGATCATTGTCAAGCGTCACGTTTCCTGTGTGTCTCAGTGTTGCGTTCCTCGTGTACCTTACCATGCAAATAAACCATTCAACTCATCTCCTGTCTACCCGTGTGGTCTGCGTTTGGGTCCTCTTCCTGCTGCCGTGGCTTTGGTTTGTGACAAAATGATCCGATCCGATCTGGACCCAGCAGACCAAGGCTGGTGGGAGCGGTCGTCCTGCGCTTCCCCCGTACAGGCCATGTTCGACTCCGATTCAGACGAGTGGGAGGACCTAACACCTGATTTCCCGGACTGGATCGAGTCGTTCATGGACCTGTGGGGGAGCCGAGGAGAGGAGAGGCAATCCTCGTTCCTGGGCTCCCACTTGGCGATATTTTCTGGGACCCGAGGTGGCCACCGGAGATGCAGCCGCCGCTCTCGCCATCACCAGAGTCTCCAGTATCACAGAGAGGAAGGTCCCTCTCCGCCTGCCCAGCCCCCTGTTCCGGCTGCGCTGCTGCCAGGTGCGCAGCCCCGGGTTCCCGTGCCACAGTTGGGTGAGCGGTCCCAAGCTCCCGTTCCGCTGCCGAGGGTGCAGCCTCCCATTCCGCTGCTGAGGCTGCAGTCCCGTTCCCCAAAGGGCAGTCCCTAGAGCTTTCGCCTCCGCCGCCAGAGCGGCCTTCGCCTCTGCCGCCAGAGCCAGAGTGGCCTTCGCCTCCGCTGCCAGAGCCAGAGCGGCCTTCGCCTCCGCTGCCTTCGCCCCCGCCGCCAGAGCCAGAGCGGCCTTCGCCCCCGCCGCCAGAGCCAGAGCGGCCTTCGCCCCCGCCGCCAGAGCCAGCGCGGCCTTCGCCTCCGCCGCCAGAGCCTTCGTCGCCAGAGCCAGAGCCAGCGCCAGAGCCTTCGTCACCAGAGCCAGCACCAGAGCCTTCGTCGCCAGAGCCAGAGCCCCAGCCTCCGGAGCGGCGCCTCCCACAACGCCGCCCTCCGGCCCGTCCGCCAGAGCGGCGCCTCCCACGACGACGCCCCCCGGCTCATCCTCCAGAGCGCCGTTGCCGTTTCGGGCATCCTTCAGGCCGTCCGCCTGATGTCACTTGTGCCCCTTTTGTGGCCCTCCTCCTTGCCCCCCTTCATTCTCCCTGGTCGATGTTCCTAGCCTGTTTGGGACATCTGGGATCCGTCCCTTGAAGGGGGGGTACTGTCATGATGTGGACTTTTTGCTGTTCTGTTATTATTCAAGTTTCTGGTCGTCTCATGTTCCCAGTGTGTTCCTGCCCTCGTGTTTCTCCCTTGAGTGTTTTCACCTGTGTTCAGTTACCCACCTGTGTTTGGTTCCCTCGTTAGTCTCTCTCCTATATATGCATGTGTTTTCCCTTTGTTCCCCGTCGGATCATTGTCAGCGTGCTACCAGCCCTGTGAAACATACTTTATGTACCGAGCTGTTTCTGCCATGTGTTCCAGCCTGCGTCAACTGTAAAAGACAATCCTGAATGTTACTGCCCTGCACTTCAGTTAGTGCATGTTGAAATTTTGGTAAGCAAACCTACTCTTGTAAACCTGCGTTTCCTGGCCCCAATTTGTTATGCCCACTAGAACCACTAGATGATGCTGTAGCTCCCCCTCTTTCACAGGAAGCTACTTAGTGTAGGCCACCACATTGTTAGGTTAGCCTAGTGTACTGCCCAAGGTACACTACAAGGTGTCTGCCAACGCAACATCATAGCTAACCAAATTTGCTTGGTTGTACAAGACAAAGTGCTTAATCTAAACAATGGAGACCCCCCTGTGTAGAGTAGTAACACAGAGCCTAAAACCTGGCTACCCTGAATTTATCAGCAGTTTGATTTTCAGCAAGTGCTGGAAAGAAATAGACTTGCTACTTAATGACAGGTATGATGCACAGACAGCATCCAAAAGCCCATTGTTAACATGTTTGCTTCTGAACCTCCACAGGCAAATCAACCCTGCCTCTCGGAGCAAAGCAGCCCTAGAAAAGGAGATAGAATCCCTTTAGAGCGCAAAATGCATGTCTAAAAAACAACTGCTACCAAGAAAGCAATTCGCTACTTAAAATACCTGCACTCAGCAGAGTTAGATCTGTGTGCACACAAGGAGGAATTGTCAAGGCTTAGATCAGAACGTCTTGCCCCACCACAGTCATTCAGCCAATGTGATTCTGGTTACTCCGATTCACACTCCTCCCTTAATGAAAGGTTAACTCATCTCCACTTTGAAGATGAGCACAGTTCCCAGCCGACACTAAGTCCTCGGGAATAAAGTCAGTTCCTCAACCTCCACTGAGAGACAGAGCTAACAGCTACTTCCCATCTCTCTGAAACAGACAGTGAGTGAGGAGATATGTGGTTTATCCTCTAGAACATGTTCTGCCTCAGTTTCTTCTCAGTCACTGCTGCACGACACCTTCATCCGTGCTAATCCCTCTGAAGGGGGGAGTATTCAATTCAATTCAGTTTTATTTATATAGCGCCATATCAAAACAAAGTTATCTCAGGGCACTTTTTCATATAGAGCAGGTCTAGACCAACTCTTTATATTACTAATTTTGTGTCATTGTGACTAGAAAATTCCAGGACTGTTCAGCCTCTGCCTCTCAACCAGAGAGAA
The DNA here is from genome assembly GCA_002120245.1 of Maccullochella peelii. Lineage (NCBI taxonomy): Eukaryota > Metazoa > Chordata > Actinopteri > Centrarchiformes > Percichthyidae > Maccullochella > Maccullochella peelii. The sequence continues at coordinate 7,153 of LKNJ01009255.1, read as the reverse complement.
CTGTAGCATGTGATGCACATGCCCATTTTAATGCTAGCTTTGTCTCGCCTTTACCAGAAAGGACCTTATAGTGTCCCCGCCTTAAAGTGCTTGAGTTAATAGCTAAGGACATTGAACATTTTGATCCAGACAACTGTGATCACAATGTTGACAATTACTTTAGGGAGCTAGACCATAATCTAATTGACCTCCACCATGCAACCCAAAGGGAGAAAGTTAAACTTGTATGGAAAACCAGCTCTAAAGCTGTGCATAAATGTATACAGTCACAACCTCCCAGAGTCAGAGATGACTACAAAGAGCTCCGTCAAGCACTAATAGAAGAATTCTCTTGTACTGCTGACGAGACCACAGCAATGGTTGCAGCCCTCCAAATTCAACATAGTAGTGAGCATCCCAGAGATTACTACAAACGTCTGAGGCATGTGTACTTTCAGGGCAAGAATGCACCAGGCTTGGAAGAAAACACCACCTTCAAGTCCTTTTTCTTGCAGAACCTCCATCCGTGTGTACGCACTCACGTTGTACTAATGACACGTCAAGGTAATCCCTCAGTGCATGAGATAAGGAAAATGACACAGATGGCTTGGAAAGCTGTTGTCACCTCCAAAACAAGGGGGAAAACAACTGAGCCTGCCAGCCCAAACACTGCAGTGGTCCCTGACACTGAGCGTAACCGCCATGTCCATCAACTTTGTCGTGATAGGCATTCACAAAATAGAAGCAGTAGAAGGCCATACTCAGAAATTCTGGCCCAGAAGTATGACCAGCCAATGGAAAGATCAGATGATTACCGCAGCATCTCTGACCACAGAACATGGTCATAATCCCTCAGACAGTGACAGCGTCTCTGAATCCCTCTCTAGCGACCCACAGCATTACAGTCCTGAACCGCGATTTAAGAAAAACTTGAAGCACAAGAACTCCAGAGTTCACGTTTCAAGGTCATAGCTAACAACACAGTCCACCCCTGTAATGACAGTAAGATAAATGCTAACTCAAAGTACCTTAATTTTTTTGCAGTACATCGATAAGTTGGATTTGTCAGCAACAGTAGCAAGCTCAGTAATAGTCAGACATCCTACTATTAGTTTGTTTGTCCAACTTTGTAACTGTACACTTGGACCAACTCCTTAGTAGTATTTTGTCAGTCAGATCACTATTGCAAAACACCTGCTTAGGACATTATCATTCTAGGTGCCACTCCCTCTGCATCTCACCTTAACACATTGACATCACTAACATTCCTGTTCTCACTGTTCCACTGATGAATAACTGAGGAACACAGGTTCTCTGTTATACTATGTCATTGTAGTTGATCTGTTTATTTTTGTTGTTGTTACTTAATGACTGTTCTTGCTTAGCCAAGATAGATAGTGTCAACAAATGCCCAGTTGATCAACTTTCAACTATGGACCATACAGGTACATTTGTGCTCTCAGGATGATCACATCCAATGAAATCCTGAGACCAAAGGGGGGATATGTAGGGACCACAGGAACTCCACAGATGAATTTGTTCATTGTGTGATGTAAACTGAACTTTTATTTTGAAATGTAAGTGTTACGCTTACAGTTGTCCCTCTCCTGAAGAAGAGAAGCACTGAGGTGGAGCAGCTCTCAAAGTCTCAAGACCACCTCCACCTCCTCCAAAGCTTCCCGTCCCCGAACGCTGCTCCACCCACCAAGGACTAGACAGAAGTCAGCGTCCATTCACCTTCATATGAGGGGACTGTGGTGAGAGCTGTGAATCAGCTGGAGGAGACGCTCAGAAAACAGATGAAGAAGCTGTTTGAGGCTGAGCTGAAGAGGGTCCAGCAGTATGCAGTGGATGTGACACTCGATCCTGATACAGCACATCCTGCTGTCATCCTGTCTGATGATGGAAAACAAGTTAAACATGGTGATGTGAGGAAGAATCTCCCAGACAAACCTGAGAGATTTCTGTCTTTTATTTCTGTCTTAGTTTCTCTTCAGGCAGATTTTATTTCGAGGTTCAGGTTAAAGGGAAGACTGCCTGGGATTTAGGAGTGGCCAGAGAGTCAATCAACAGGAAGGGACTCATCATGCTGTCTCCTCAGAATGGTTTCTGGACAATATGTTTGAGGAATGAAAATAAGTACAAAGCTCGTGCTGTCCCTCCAGTCCGTCTCTCTCTGAAGTCTCAGCCTGGGAAGGTGGGGGTGTCTGTGGATTATGAGGAGGGTCTGGTCTCCTTTTATGACGTAGATGCTGCAGCTCTTATCTACTCCTTTACTGGCTGCTCCTTCACTGAGAAACTCTACCCACTCTTCAGTCCATGTAATAATCTTGGTGGTAAAAACTCTGCTCCTCTGATCATCTCTCCTGTCAATCACACTGAGTAGAACAACCATTTGATTTTCTACAGAAAGATTCACCATCATTTAATGTAATAAATGTATATTTATTGCCGATGTACATACATTGTTTTTTTCAGATTCTGATCAATGTGTTTCTTCTCTGATGTGTCACATTGCTACTTAATACTACAACACACCAATTTGAGCGCACTGATTGATTTTATCTAATGTGTCTAATTGATTCTAATAACTGCATTACCTGCCTTCAAGACTGTTAAATCATCAGAAACAATGTACTCAGAAATCAGAAGCGTTTGCACGTTCCTTAAATGTCTGGCTGCCAAATTCAACCCTTTTTATTGTTACTCAGAGTTCCTAATAAACTGCAGCCTGTGGCCATGTGAGGACATGCTCTTCAGAAATAANGACTGAAGGCCCTGAAGTCCTGCCTGGTGTGTCTGGTCTCCTACTGTGAGACTCACCTGGAGCCTCATCTGACAGCTTCAGGCCTGAAAAGACATCAGCTGATCGACCCTGTGGAGAACCTGGAAGGCAGGATGTGTATGAAGCACGATAAACTGCTGGAGCTGTTCTGCAAGACCGACCAGTTGTGTGTCTGCATGCTCTGCACTGTTTTAGACCACAAGACACATGATGTTGTTCCTCTGAAAGAAGAATATGAAGGAAAGAAGGCCGAGCTGGGGAAGACAGAGGCTGAAACTCAGCAGATGATCCAGAAGAGACGACTGAAGATTCAGGAGATCAAACGCTTGGTTGACCTCAGTAAGGAAGAAGCAGACAGAGAGATAGCAGAAGGTGTTCAGGTCTTCACTTCTCTGAAGGAGTCTGTTGAGAGAAGCCAGGCCAATCTCATCAACACGATCAGAGCAAAGAAGAAAACAACAGACAAACAGGGCAAAGCTTTCATCAGAGAGCTGGAACAGGAAATCTCTGAGCTGATGGAGAGAAGCGCTGAGGTGGAGCAGCTCTCACGCTCTGAAGACCACCTCCACCTCCTCCAGAGTGTCCAGTCCCTAAACAACCCACCACCCACCAAGGACTGGACAGAGGTCAGTGTCTGTCCACCATCATATGAGGGGACTGTGGTGAGAGCTGTGGCTCAGCTGGAGGAGAAACTCAGTAAAGAGATGAAGATGCTGCTCGCTAAGACTAAGCTGAAGAGGGTCCAGCAGTATGCAGTGGATGTGACTCTTGATCCTGATACAGCAAATCCCTTTCTCATCCTGTCTGATGATGGGAAACAAGTGAATGATCGTGAAGTGAAGAAGACTCTCCCAGACAACCCAGAGAGATTTTCTCTCCATGCCTGTGTTTTAGGAAAGCAAAGTTTCTCTTCAGGCAGATTTTACTTTGAGGTTCAAGTTAAAGGAAAGACTAAATGGGATTTAGGCGTGGCCAGAGAGTCGATCAACAGAAAGGGAAAAATCACACTGAGCCCTCAGGATGGTTACTGGACTGTATGGTTGAGAAATGGAAATGAGTACAAAGCTCTTGATGCTCTCCATGTCCATCTCTCTCTGAAGTCTCAGCCTCAGAAGGTGGGGGTGTTTGTGGATTATGAGAAGGGTCTGGTCTCCTTTTATGACGCAGATGCTGCAGCTCTTATCTACTCCTTTACTGGCTGCTCCTTCACTGAGAAACTTTTCCCATACTTCTGTCCCTGTAATAATGATGGTGGTAAAAACTCTGCACCTCTGATCATCTGTCCTGTCAGAGTAAACTAATCACTTATCTTATTTCATGTATTGATTTATTTTTATGGACAAAATTAATAGAATAGATGCTAAAGGAATTTTAGACTTTGTCTGAAAAGTGTTTTGGTTAATTACTGGTCACTGTGGCCTATTTTTATTTGTTTGTGAATAATGGTAAGATGGATTATGAGTCAAAGATATCTGTAAATATGTGATTGTTAAATAAAAACTGTAAAATAAAATAGTTGTTAAACACAAGACCTGAGTAAGCAGTGACTTGAGCACCAACCACAACAATAAAAACTACTATATACAGAGAGGTAATTACTGAATTTAAATACATTAAATAGCTATTTATGCCAACCATAAATAATATGAAAAATGGTGTTTGATATCATGAAAATCTTTAGGGTTATAACTGTTTGACTTCAGCCCTACCATATGCTTCCTGCAGTTTTACTCTATTTCATAAAATGATTTTTATCTTTGAAACATGATGTCCTACATTTGAATCAAACTTTACTTACTTATCTCCTTGGCAGGCTTTGGGGTGTACAGGAGAGACAACAAGGACAAATATGATAAACTTGACCTTCCTCTTCTGATAGCTTAACTTAACGCCTTCCTTATCAAACATATTCAATTATGGAATTACTTTCAAACTCAACACAGACGAGAAGTCCTAAAAGTGCTCAGAAAAAGGGAAAGTTTAAACATCTACAGTTCTATGACAACTGAGCAAATTCCATCTGCTGATGAAGACCGTGTCACACGATCAAAAGCTCCACAACAAGGTAGTAAGTGGACCTTGAGCATACACACGGTCAGCCGGCACAATAGTTATACTGCACAGCCTGATGTTAATGTCAGTACAGCCTTCAGCTACTTTTATTCATGATGCAAAGCACAACGGCAGCATCTGGTTAACCTTCAACAGTCACTACACAATATAAACTCGACATCATGATGTTAAAACTAGGAATAACAGTGCATTTTTCCTATTTTCATCTATTGTTTTCTGCAGTGATTCTTCTTGCAGGTAACAAGACTAACAATAACTTTAGTTATGTATGTTCTAAGTTGTCAAGCCAAATTTCAATACTGACAACAAATGGTATTGTATATTCTCTATGAAAGAGTCATCCAACAATAATTGGTTTGTAAATACAGAAAACCTCAATTCATTTTAATTCTTAACCTTTCTTGAGACCTGGCAGCCTTCCTCACGTCTGACCACTTCCACATGACTCCCTGCTACACTGCAGCAACAACAGGCGTCCATGTAGACCACTAACTGGTGTTATGACACAGAACCACCATTAGATGGATCCCAACACAAAGGAATGATGAGCCCAGAGTTACTGTACTGCTGCCACACCAAGCACCAAACACTCCTGATACATGTGAGTGACTGTAATAAATTTATGATCTCAAATCATCATATCTAAGAAAAGAAAATCAGTTCAATAAAGTGTGAACTATTGCGAAAGAGCCAATTTTAAGTTCTTGAGGAGATTCTTCTCAGATCAGTCTAGAAAAAGTATTTTCCCCCTCGCAGTGCGACCGGGACAGAAGAGGTTAAAAATCTTGACACAACCACAGTAATAATCTGACCAACAGTCTCTCGCTATATTTTCTAGTTCATTCATGTCAACTCTATGGATGACTAAATGGATATCCAGTGAAACAAGAAGTAACGCTCTTCTTCCTTGCCATCATCATATTTTTAGTTTACCACCGTTTTCACTCACCAGTGCTGAAAAGGGCTGGTGTTCATTTGTATGTATATTTATTTTTTATTTCTAGTTCTTGATGTTCTGATTTGGAGTGATTTTGTATTGTATTTGTTTTATGGATCTGATGTGATGTCTTTACATCAAGGACCACAATGGAAATTAGTCTTGGACTTTATTGTGTTATCTTTGACATTTTGCAGATATGTGTGACATCTCTCTCATTGTGTCCAATAAACTAAACTCTTGTGACAAAAGTAAAGCCAGGGCACCTTTCAACACACATACACCTTTTCACATACCTTATGCCTCCCACCTGTTAGGTATTGCACCACCTTTGCTCCATATTAATCAGAGGAAACCCAGGTATTTCCCAATAATCTTGTAAATCAGAGGGAGGAAATAAACCCTCATCAACAGAACTGCAGTAAGAGGCGGAGCAACACTGGAAAGAGGAGAGCTTCAACGTCACACTCCAGAAATGAAAGTAAAGTTTGGCTGAGTGGCAGCCACGTGGTAGTCTCCGTTTCTCTCTAAAAAGAAAATTCAAACTGAGTTCATCAGGTCTTTGTCAACAACACAGCAGAGTCTCTGCCAAACACTGGTGAGTACAGCTGATCATATTTACAGTTTCAACAACCAGGATTAACACAAAACTCCAGCTCTACTCAGGCAGAAAGTTCCACTCTTTTCATTTCATACTTGTGAAATCAGTTAAAATATAACTACAGCCGTTTGTCCACAGACCCACTATACAGCAGTCCACTTTAACTGCTTTAAATAGTCTCCCTGTGTCAGTTCTCAGGACTTTAGTAACATGTAACCGAGTCTCTGTGGTTTGGAGTTCAGTTTCACTCTTACTTTCCCAATATTCACTGATTGCTTCCTGCAGCCATTTTGCATCCTATTTCCTCTGTTTCACATTAAAAGCCTTCTACCAGCAAACTAGCAGGATGCTTTTATTGCGAAGCAGCCGGAGGAAATGCAATGTGTTTGTCATCAACTAAGCAGAGCTTTGTTAGCAGTGCTGCTCTTCAATAAACAGTGGTCTACACAACATGAACTGGATGGCTTAAATGTCGCGGTTCCTCACAGCTTGGCTTGGTGCAAGTCAAAACACAACATATAATTAAAAATTAAACAAATAACTAAAACTATATTTTGAATGAAATGTTTTTCTTTTCTTTCACACTCTGTGTCTAGATATGGCTGCTGCAAACTATCTGCGATCTGAAGATCAGTTTCTGTGCTCCATCTGTCTGGATATATTTACCGATCCAGTCAGCACACCATGTGGACACAACTTCTGCAAAAACTGCATCAATGTACACTGGAATACTAACGACCAGTACCTGTGTCCGATGTGCAACAAGGTTTTCAACACA
>LKNJ01009249.1:0-10265 GCA_002120245.1 Maccullochella peelii | reverse complement strand
CATTCTTTCACAAATGTCTGTTAAGGCAGACTGCAGGGCTAGGTGCTTGATTCTATGCACCTATGGCAATGGAACTGAATGAAACACCTGAATTCAATGATTAAGAGGAGTGGCCCAATACTTTTGTCCATATAGTGTATATAACTGATAACATTTTTTTAGTTATGGGGATAAAATTGTTTTTACAGTGCAGCAGACAGAATATTTGTTTCATCCAGATGGTTAAAGAGTCTTTGAGGATTTTGGAAATTCAGAACAGTGGTAAGTGTTGTGTAACCCTCTCACCACAGGCTCGTGATATAAGAAACACTTTACGTTTTACTTTATATGGGATTAAACCCCTTTAACATCCAATACATGGTAAAATGGTGAAAGAGACATCTCATTGTATTATAAACATGTCTAGAGTAAACTTTGATTCTCACTCTCTACTAACCAATGAGAGGCTCAGGGATAACTTCTGGTCTTAAGAACCTAATATAATGTCACTGAAAAAACGTTGATATGAATCAACTTATTAGTCACACAGCATATGAGAAACACACACATTATCTCAGTTTCAATTTTGTATTGCCTGAATGCAAAATTCAATCAACAGACGGGAAAATGAAACGGAATAGAAAGACCCGGGAAATTTTCTGTGTTAACCTGAAGTGCACTTTTTTTTCTTGTTTGTTCTTTTAAGCAGGTTTGCCTTAAGGTTCGTTGGAGCTGATGAAGAAACAGAACAGCAGAACCTCCTTGTGTAGAATGGGAATAACTCCTACCACGTCTGTAGAAACCACTGTCACCAGACCCGTCTCAGTCTGCAGCAGCACAGCAGCGATGAACAGCAGGAACCACAGCCTCGTCCACGGCAGAACTTCCTCAGCGCTGCGGCGACAGCTGAAGATCCTCCCGGACACCGTCTCTACGTCGGTGCCACCACCTTCCCGACGATGGCGGCAGTTTGGCTAAGCTAGCTAGCTAGCTCACTTCACCGAGTGGGGGGGGGGGGGGAACAGTCCCAAACTCGCACACGTCAGAGCGTGTTCACCAGCAAACGTTAACAAGCAAAAAGTTCACAGTCCAAAGCAAAAAAATACACAACACTTTATAGTCTGTGAAGACTCATTCACTGTCGGAACTCTGCTCTACACCATTTTTCTTCTTCTTCTGCTTCTAACTTAATTCTCGCGTGATTACTCAGAGGTCAACAGGAAATAAAATCCTTCCATGTCATTAATTCTCTAATGTAAACAAGAATTATTATTATTAAGCTTTTTAAGTACTGAACCGCCTTGATACATCTTGAAAAATACTACGTATATGTAACTGTAAATTACCATATCACTGTCTGAACAGAGTGATATATTAAGTTATATGAATGCACATTAACAACTAAGAGTTATGCATCATTTCAATTATTTGGCAATAATCCAAGATGAGAGCAAATACAAAATAACTGATGTAAATCAGATTATTACAATAAAGACAAATAATTCGTTTTCCTTTTGCTTTTCTTTTTCCCCTTTTGTTTTTCCCTTATTGCTTTTACTTTTCCCTTATTGCTATTCTTTGAAGAGCCAAGCTGTCAATCAACTGGCTATGGGCAGGCCTTTCTGCCCAGGCTGAGTAATCAATTCACGCACACATGAATCCTGCTTCGGCGGGAGATTTTTAGCACGGACAACAGGAAGTAGACACGCATGCTCAGTGTGAACGTGATAGCGGTTTGTTTGAATCGGGGAGGAAACATCACGGCAGAAGCGGAGCGAGAATTAAGGAGAGGTGTCCAACAAGTTCTTTTAACAATTGCTCAGTATGTGGAGGAACATTTCTTCTTCTTCGTTTTATGGCGGTTGGCATCCAGCCCTTGCTTCACTTCTACTTCCTGTTGTCCGTGCTAAAAAGCTCCTGCTGAAGCAGGATTCAGGTGTGCATGAATTGATTACTCAGCCTGAGCAGGAAGGCCTGCCCAAAGCCAGTTGATTGACAGCTTGGCCCTTCAAGGAAAATAATTATTCTTTAATTTATTTCTCTATATATTATACCTTATTCTTTCCCAGATTTTTTTTTATGGCACTCCTTTGACTCCATACCCACAGGCTTCTTTTTCTTGAAAAATGATAATAGGCATAACTATATTATTTCTGCAATAAACAAGACATTCTATGATTTTCGAAAGAGATGGGGCCCCATAAACTATTCAAGATATTTTTTTATGTTCATGTCAGGAATCTCACTTTTGGGGCTCTTATTGACATAAATGAGTAACAACGGTGCAAACAACTTCCTGTGCCACGTTTCTTTTTGCAACTTAGGAACAAACTGATCCAACAACAACAACAAAACTGTAATGGTTACTAGCACTGCATACATAAAGTAACAAGTTAAACATTTTGGGCAGGTTGTGGAGTGATTTATTTAAAGCCATAGCTGGCAACAGGAAGTTTCTCAATGCAGAAGCACTGAGGAATAGAACGTGCCTATTGCATTCATTATAATCAATGCAATATGCAATCAATGCAAATATGCAGGTTAGAAAGCTATTATAATAACAATGATGTTAATTTATTATTAATATTATTAGAATATATTATCATTATCATTATTATTATTATTAACATTGGAAATAAGTAAATAAATACTGAGTTGCCAACTGCCTCTGACTTTATTGTACAGTTCAAACACATGAGTGATGAAAGCCTTTGTGGAGCAAAAATCTATTTAAATTCAAGAAGTTCCTCACAGTATATCCAAATATAGTAGCCTAAATATCCTCTAGAAACCTTAATTCAAATGGGTTCGTTGAGGAACCAGTTTTCATACTGAGGAATCCCAAAAGTTTGTGCAGGCACCTCTAAGAGCACTGAGGAACGTCTGAGTTCTTGGAGGAGCCCCTAGGTTCTTGTCATGTTGTTCTGGCTGTTGTATTCTTCCACTGTAGAACAAAAAGAAGAAGAAGAAACAAAAAGTACAAACTCATCTTGTTCCAAAGCTGTGTCAAGGTATTTTCCCAGGCACCCATCAAAGTGTCAGGGTCGGTATCTATTGTTGTTACAGGTTAATCTTTAGTGTGGTGGAAATCTGAAAGAAAGTCTCAGAAATACTTGTCTTTAAATGGTTTATTAATTTAGCTTTTGCAAAAGGTCACAGCCACACAGAGCAAGGGTCTGTCTGTGACTGAGGCAAAGAGTAACAGTACAGCAGGCCTTTTATGGGGGTGAGAATTAACACCTGCATCCACATTAATGGTCATTCATCACAGATTATGATAGGAGCTGGCATGAGAAGGGCTACACAGAGCCCATCTCGGCCGCCATCTGTCCTTGTCGATGGTAAGGCACATGTGAGGGAGATGGGAGATAAAAGAAAAGCCGCTCGCTGTTGTACACAGGTGGCTATTAGAGTGGAGAATTTCCTGTACTGTACTGTACATCTGAGAGGCCCTGAACCGTGACAGGACACAAGTGTGAGGCCGGGAAACTCCCTCATGATATGAGCTTGGATCCCTCCACAACTGCAGGAGCCCCCTGCTTTCTCTAATACACACACAGTGTCTCTGTGTGCCTCTACATGCAACACTTAACATTTGATATGAATACAAGTATGTGAATAAGTAAAACTAAGTGAAATATTTAAACATATTGATTATTAGTTATTACGTTATAATAACAGTACTCTATATATGTGGTTTACCACAAAATTTGTGTGGTTTCCTGTGTTATTTTGGTAGTCTTGTGTTTCTTGTGGAGTCTTACCCTTGTGTCGTTATCCTTCAGTGTCCTCACCTGTTCCTGTGTACTCACCTGCTCCTGATCCCCTCGTTAGTCTGATCCTTTTTTATACCATGACCTGTCCTTTATTTGTTGGTGCATTGCTCATGTTGTGCTCTGTGCTCTTCACGTGAACGTACTTCCAGTGTTTTTCCTCTTTGAAGATACCTTTGTGTTATTGGGATTACCTGCACCGTGTAAGCGTTAAAATAAACCTTTTTGAACCTGCTGAGCCTCCACCCTGTATGCGTTTGGGTCATCTCCCTACCATGTACCGCAACAGAAAGCTCACTTCCAGAGCTACACTGAGAGGAGGAGCAACACTGAAAGAGGAGAGCTGCAACTTCTCATTTCCTCAAATGAAAGTGAAAGTTTGTCTGAGTGACAGCACAGCTGCAGTCGAGACAAGTCTCTCTGTTTCTTTCTGAAGAAACATTCAACTGAATCAACAACACAGCAGAACCTCTGACAAACTCTGGTGAGTACACTGCCCTACAAAGACTCAATGCACTCAGAATTTAGTTTAGCCTCAGCTTCAGCTAATTTACCCACCTGTTTCCTGCAACCGGAAACATCCATTTTGATGCTGCAACGTCTTAATAACTGAGTGTGTTCTACCACACGAAGAGCAGGATATTAAGGACAGGTCTGGATATATAGGATGGCCCTCGTCCACGAAGTGTCAGTCAAAACAGGAGAAGTCAGGTTGGATAACTTTCGCTCTTCAGTGTAAATTCAGTAACATGCAGCAAACAGCAAAACCAGCCCAGAGTAGACCTGTGTATTATCTGTACAGGAGGGAAATGTGAAAAAGACACACATTAACAACGCAGTGAAAACTGTAGAAAGTGCTGACTGTAAAGAGGTGATCTACTAATGCCTGGGAAGTAAATGCTTTACAGAAACAAGGGACCCCTGAGTGAGTGAGCAGGGCACATATAACATTATCCACAATAAGGCCATAAGCTTTAGTTCTTTATACTTCTTTATTTGCGCATATAACAAAAGAAAAACACAACATAAGAAAATGCACAGGTGGGATGAAAACCCCCGAGGGCTTGTAAAAGCAACCCACCTAACATTGAAATTAAAAACAGCTGTATATGCTCGCCACAGATTTACAGACATAAATAATGTTAAAATAACTTAAAAAAAGAAGAGAATAAAATGTCCACACAAGAAATACAGATTATAAAAACATGTATAACAAGAACATATTTGCACTGCTTTCATACACTGTATCATACCTCATTGACACAGTACTGTACTCCGTCAAGACAAGTTGTTGAAGATCTTTGTTAAAAATCAGAAATGACCTTCAGAAACCTTCACATTCTAACAGAGAAACTGGTTGGCTGATCACCTCCAAGTCTATCGACAACTCATCACTATGGCACAGATAGCAGCATATCAGCTTAACAACAATATTAACAGGATTAAATAACATATCATTATATTACTGAACAGCAAGGACAGCAGGCTTGGCACCGTTGCGGCGCCTTTCAATGAACCCTTGTTGTGAGCAGTAAACTCTAACAGTCCGTTTTCCTGTCCCTCTGTGAGGCAGAACAGCTGAATATATTTACTGTGTTTCAACAACTGGCATGAACCCAAAACCTGAGCTGAGGAAGTTCCACTCAGGGCCGTAGCCATTTTGAACTGAGGTCTTTCAAGTAGGTTTTAGACCCCAGAGCATTGCCTCCAATAAACAACATGAACAGGACTCTAGAATCAGAATAAACAGGACACATGAACACAAATGACTAGAAAAGGGATTGCTTTTCATTTAATGATAATCAAAAGATTAATTGTATCTGGTAAAATTAAGCATTAAGAAATGTAACTGTGATAATAATGATGTACTGGATGTGTGTGAAAAGAGGAAGTGTTGACAAGCAACTGGGTAAAAGGTTGGACAGAATGTGAGGAGGAAGAGGAAACACCATATAAGGACGTGTGTGTTAATGAAATTCAGAGATTTGTGTGATTAACAATGAAGCAACTGAATAAGACAGAATGAAAGAGAGGTGTTGGAGGACAAGAGTTTAGAGCGGTGTGAGTGGCGAAATAACACTTTTGGATTTACAAAAGATTGCACACTAGCCAGCACACAAGGACTCTGACAGATCGGCAACATCTACTGAGGAATGCAAGGAGACTCAGAGAACAGATCGTTGCTGGTCAGATTGGAGCTCAGGGAACCTATACTCTCCCTGTCAACAAAGGAGAAGAACAATCGGGGACTTTTGGACTTTGTATTGAGTTTTGAATTTCCCTTCAGGACCCCTCTCCTTGGCAGGAGGATCGTGGAAGGATTGCACAGGCCAAGCTAAGCCTCCCCACTCAGAAAATTCAGAGATTAAGACATATTATAGATGTGAAGCCGGGATAAAGCACACACAGAACTTCAAATGCGATTTGTGGGGGTTTATTTATTGTCCCTTCTGTTATCAATTATAGGGAAATAAACTGGTATCTTTCAGAGCAAAATAAAAAAAAAAAACATGTACTATTCCAGCACAAATACGGCAAAATACGGAATAATATGGCAGTGGCCCTCTAACTCACGGATAACGACCTCCAGTGGTACACATGTAGTGAAATCATTCCACAAGCGTCGGCAACAGCAGCCGTTCCCATAAAAATAGCGCGGTGTTGTACTTCCTGTATTTTTTTTCCCAGCGCCCCCTGACCTCTCAGCATGCACACTGCTACGAGAGATGGTGAAACTACTGCGCCCCCTGCTGTCCAAAGTCAACATTAACAGCAGGACTGCGTTCTATTAACAGGGGTTTGATTTCCTTCATATATTCATTTATATTTATACTTTTACCACCTGGTTACATTCTCCCCTGCTTAACTGTCAACGTCCTCGGTGACAGAGTAACTGTTCTTAACTTCATTAAGAGCCTCTCTAAAAAACACAGTTCCCAAACTTGCAAGAATATGAGACACCATTGCAGGGCTTAGAGACAGGGACTCGAAAACTGATCTGGGCTCGTGATGTGGGTTTGGGTGAGTTCCTGCATTTACTCTTTTACTCCTGCGAGGGGCGGGTATTGGAGGCTGGACTCTTGACTCAGAATTCAGTCCCCATTTCTGACGGACAGTTGGGACAGGAACCTGCACATTGGATTGCTCGTCAGACCTGGACTCAGGCACAACAGACTCTGCNAGTTTGACTTTATGAAACAAATAAAGAAATGTAATTACAGTTTTGTTTGTTCACACTTTGTGTCCTCAGAGTGTAGATATGTCTGCTGCCAGCTGTCTGCTGACTGAAGATCAGTTTCTGTGCTCCATCTGTCTGGAGGTGTTCACTGATCCAGTCAGCACACCATGTGGACACAATTCTGTAAAACCTGCATCACTGAACACTGGAAGATTAATGTCCCGTGTCAGTGTCCCAACTGTAAAAAGGTGTTCTACACAAGACCTGAGCTGCAGGTCAATACTTTCATCTCTGAGATGGCTGCTCAGTTCAGACAGTCAGCTCAACAGAAAGCCAGCAGCAGCAGCTCACAGCAACAAGTTGCCAAACCAGGAGAAGTTCCCTGTGATGTCTGCACTGGAACCAGACTGAAGGCCCTGAAGTCCTGCCTGGTGTGTCTGGCCTCCTACTGTGAGACTCACCTGGATCCTCATCTGACAATGTCAGGCCTGAAGAGACATCAGCTGATCGACCCTGTGGAGAACCTGGAAGGCAGGATGTGTACGAAGCACGATAAACTGCTGGAGCTGTTCTGCAAGACCGACCAGATGTGTGTCTGCATGCTCTGCACTGTTTTAGAGCACAAGACACATGATGTTGTTCCTCTGAAAGAAGAATATGAAGGAAAGAAGGCCGAGCTGGGGAAGACAGAGGCTGAAACTCAGCAGANCAAGACCGACCAGATGTGTGTCTGCATGCTCTGCGCTGTTTCAGACCACAAGACACATGATGTTGTTCCTGAAACTCAGCAGATGATCCAGAAGAGACGACTGAAGATTCAGGAGATCAAACGCTCAGTGGAGCTCAGTAAGGAAGGTGCAGACAGAGAGATAGCAGGTGGTGTTCAGGTCTTCACCGCTCTGAAGGAGTCTGTGGAGAGAAGCCAGGCCGAGCTCATCGACACGATCAAAGAGAAGCAGAGAAAGACAGAGAAACAGGCTGAAGGCTTCATCAAAGACCTGGAACAGGAAATCTCTGAGCTGAAAAAGAGAAGCGCTGAGGTGGAGGAGCTCTCACGCGCTGAAGACCACCTCCACCAAAGCATCCCATCCCTGAACGTGGCTCCACCCACCAAGGACTGGACAGAAGTCAGCGTCCGTCCACCTTCATATGAGGGGACTGTGGTGAGAACTGTGAATCAGCTGGAGGAGACGCTCAGTAAACAGATGAAGAAGCTGCTCGCTGAGGCCGAGCTGAAGAGGGTCCAGCAGTATGCAATGGATGTGACACTCGATCCTGATACAGCACATCCCTATCTCATTCTGTCTGATGATGGAAAACAAGTAAACTGTGGTGATGTGAGGACGACTCTCCCACACAATTCAGAGAGATTTGATACTTGTGTCAATGTCATATCAAAGCAGAGTTTCTCTTCAGGCAGATTTTATTTCGAGGTTCAGGTTAAAGAGAAGACTAAGTGGGATTTAGGAGTGGCCAGAGAGTCGATCAACAGGAAGGGAAAAATCACAGCGAGTCCTCAGGATGGTCAATGGACGATATGTTTGAGGAATGAAAATGAGTACAAAGCTTGTGCTGGTCCTGTAGTCCGTCTCTCTCTGAAGTCTCAGCCTGAGAAGGTGGGGGTGTTTGTGGATTATGAGGAGGGTCTGGTCTCCTTTTATGACGTAGATGCTGCAGCTCTTATCTACTCCTTTACTGGCTGCTCCTTCACTGACAAACTCTACCCATACTTCAGTCCATGTCCTAACGATGGTGGTAAAAACTCTGCTCCTCTGATCATCTCCCCTGTCAATCACACTGAGTAGAACAACCATTTGATTTTCTACAGAAAGATTCACCATCATTTAATGTAATAAATGTATATTCATTGCTGATGTACGGTGTATACATTGTTGGTTTTTCAGATTCTGATCAATGTGTTTTTTCTCTGATGTGTCACATTGCTACTTACTACTACAACACACCAATTTGATTGATTTGATCTAATGTGTCTAATTGATTCTAATAACTGCATTACCTGCCTTCAAGACTGTTAAATCATCAAAAACAATGTACTCAGAAATAAGAAGCGTTTGCATGTTCCTTAAATGTCTGGCTGCCAAATTCAGCCCTTTTTATTGTCTGATCATTGTTTATATAAGAAGTGCTGCATACTGGCACAAATTACTGAAGGGAGCGTTGCAGCCTGTTGATCAAAATATACAGTATGTTCTTGAATATGTGGCACTGATCTCTTTTGTTATTTTGTCCATTTGTAATTTTATGTTCTGGCTGCTGTATACTTCCACTGTAGAAGAAATAAAAAGTACACACTCATCGTTTTGTCATAATTCACTGGATTTGACTCAGTCGATATGAGCACAGGAGGATTAGAAACAGGCTCAGGTAGGTTCCACTTAAAAGCATTTATTATTTTCTTCAGTCACGTCAAAATGTTTAGTTGATTGGTGAGTGGTTTTACTTCTACAATTAAAATAAAGTAAACATACAAATCAAATTCTAGTTCCTTAAATTACATAAACCAATGAATAACTGATCACAACAGCACAATAATGCATCCCAACTGTAACACAGAACTGAATTGACTGAATACCTTAAATGTATAGCTTGACAATGACAAAGTAACATTACTTGGAAAATAAAATGGCATAACCTACTCACTTAACGTACTCAGGGACAAAACACAGAGGCAACCAGCTCAGCCGCAGTGCAACCGAAGAATGAGCTCAGGACACTCAGTGGACCTGTGTCAACTGCCTACTTAGCACACCTGCACCTGCAATCAAAGCTCACTTCCAGAGCTACACTGAGAGGAGGAGCAACACTGAAATAGGAGAGCTGCAACGGCTCATTTCCTCAAATGAAAGTGAAAGTTTGTCTGAGCGACAGCAGACCTGCAGTCGAGACAAGTCTCTCTGTTTCTCTCTGAAGAAACATTCAACTGAATCAACAGCACAGCAGAACCTCTGACAAACTCTGGTGAGTACACTGCCCTACAAAGACTCAATGCACTAACTCAGTATTTGGTCAGAATTTACTTTAGCCTTAGCTTCAGCTAATTTAACCACCTGTTACCTTTAACTGAAAACAACAATTTTGATGCTGCAATGTCTTAATAACTGAGAGTGTTCTACCACATGAAGAGCAGGATATTAAGGACAGGTCTGGATATATAGGATGGCCCTCGTCCACGAAGTGTCAGTCAAACAGTGGAAGTCAGGATGGATAACGTTCAATCCATCCATCCATTATCTATACCGCTTATACTATACCTTGGAATGAAGATCACCATGTTATCACTTATTTTCTGAGCTCTGCTTCACTCGCAGCAGAGT
>LKNJ01009239.1:0-14950 GCA_002120245.1 Maccullochella peelii | reverse complement strand
CAATCCAGCCCCGGCAGCACGTTTCATCTAGATGTACGAAATGTAGGAATCAGGTGTAGAATCCCAAGACCTACAAAAAAATCTATTGGAGCTATGCCCTAAACCCAACAAGAAGTCAGCCATTTTGAATTTTCTGGCCATTTTTGTCATTTTTTGTTTTTCTTAAAATTCTATCTTCTCCTAGAGAATTTATTGGATCGACTTCAAACTTGGCCAGAACCACCTCAAGCCCTTTGTGAGCCAAAGTTATCAAGAGCTTGAGTTTTCGTCGAACGGCGTGGCCGCTATGTGACCGCCTAACGCTTTCTGTGAAGAAATGCCAGCAATGACACAAGCAATTGGTCAAAATGAGCAGTTCTCAGCAAGAGAAGCCTAAAATGAAGCTTTTCACTCTATACACAAGCATCCGTGAGGAAATCTAAGTAAACCTAACTCTGTTGGTCAACATGAACAGATCTCAGCAGCAGAGGGTTAAATTGAAGCATTTCACTCTATAAACATACTTCTGTCAGGAAATCTAGATAAAACAATATCAAGTTGTTGGTCAAAATGACCAGATCTCTGTCAGAGAACCTTAAAATGAAGCTTTTCACATTAATCAAGCTGCTGTGAAGAAATGCCAGCAAAACGAATTTTTTTGGCCAAAATGAGCAGTTCTCTGTCAGAGAACCTTAAAATTATGCTTTTCACTCCATCAACAAACTTATGTGAGGAAATCTAAGTAAAACAATGGTATTTGGTCAAAATGAGAAGTTCTCAGCACGAGAAGCTAAAAATGAAGCTTTTCCCTTTATAAGCAAGCTTCTGTGAGGACATTTAAGTAAAAGGACGTGATTTGGTCAAAATGAGCAGTTCTGAGCAAGAGAAGCTTAAAATGATGCTATTCACTCTATTAACAAGCTTCTGTGAGGGAATCTAAGTAAGGCTAACTCTGTTGGTCAAAATGAGCTGATCCCAGGAAAAGAAGGTTAAAATGATGCTTTTCAATCTATTAACAAGCTTATGTGACGAAATGTAAGTGAAACTGTGTTTTGGTCAAAATGAGCAGTTCGCAGACAGTGAAGCTACAAATAAAGCTTTTCACTGTAAGCAAGCTTCTGTGAAGAAATGCCAGCAATAACAACGTTATTTGGTCGAAATGAGCAGTTCTCAGCAAACGAAGCTTAAAATGAAGGTTTTCACTTGAAAGGAGCTTCTGTGCAGAAATGCCAGCAATAACAACGTTATTTGGTCAAAATGGGAAGTTCTCAGCAAGAGAAGGTTAAAATGAAGCCTTGATTTTTATAAGCAAGCTTCTTTGAGGAAATCTCAGTTAAACTAATTTTATGGTCAAAATGAGCGGTTCTCAGCACGAGAAGGTAAAAATGAAGAATGTCACTTTATAATAAAACTTCTGTGTGGACATTTAAGTAAAAGGACGTTATTTGGTCAAAATGAGCAGTTCTGAGCAAGAGAAGCTTAAAATGAAGGTTTTCACTCTATAAACAAGCTTCTGTGAAGAAATTTCAGTAAAACTAAGGTCTTTGGTCAAAATGAGCAGTACTCAGCAAGAGAAGCTTAATATGAAGGTTTTCACTCTAAACAAGCTTCTGTGCAGAAATGCCAGCAATAAACAAAGTTTTTTTGGTCAAAATGGGAAATTCTCAGCAAGAGGTTAAAATGAAGCTTTGATTTTAATAATCAAGTTTCTTTGACGAAATTTAAGTTAAACTAATTTTATGGTCAAAATGAGCAGTTCTTAGCAAGAGAAGCCTAAAATGAAGCTTGTCACTCTATACACAAGCATCTGTGAGGAAATCTAAGTAAACCTAACTGTGTTGGTCAACATGAGCAGATCTCAGCAGCAGAAGGTTAAATTGAAGCATAAACATACTTCTGCCAGGAAATCTAGATAAAACAATATCAAGTTGTTGGTCAAAATGACCAGATCTCTGTCAGAGAA
The DNA here is from genome assembly GCA_002120245.1 of Maccullochella peelii. Classification (NCBI taxonomy): domain Eukaryota; kingdom Metazoa; phylum Chordata; class Actinopteri; order Centrarchiformes; family Percichthyidae; genus Maccullochella; species Maccullochella peelii. Next base: position 13,008 of record LKNJ01009239.1, on the reverse strand, counting down.
TCTTAAAATGAAGCTTTTCACATTAATCAAGCTGCTGTGAAGAAATGTCAGCAAAACAAATTTTTTTGGTCAAAATGAGCAGTTCTCTGTCAGAGAACCTTAAAATTATGCTTTTCACTCTGTTAACAAGCTTCTGTGAGGGAATCTAAGTAAGGCTAACTTTGTTGGTCAAAATGAGCTGATCCCAGGAAAAGAAGGTTAAAATGATGCTTTTCACTCTAGTAACAAGCTTATGTGACGAAATCTAAGTGAAACTGTGTTTTCTTCAAAATGATAGGATCTCAGCAAGAGAAGCTTAAAATGATTCGTTTCACTGTATAAACAAGCTTCTGTGAGGAAAGCTAAGTTAAACAACGTTATTTCGTCAAAATGAGCAGTTCTCAGACAGAGCAGCTTAAAATGAAGTTTTTGACTGTATAAACAAGCTTCTGTGAGGAAATCTAAGTATAACAAAGTTTTTTGGTCAAAATGAGCAGTTCTCAGGAAGAGAAGTTAAAAATGTCTTTGGTCAGAATGAGCAGTTTTCAGACATAGCTTAAAATGAAGCTTTTAACTGTCTAAACAAGCTTCTGTGAGGAAATCTAAGTTAAACTAACTGTATTGTTCAAAATGATCAGATCTCAGCAAGAGAAGCTTAAAATGAGGCTTTTCACTTTAAACAAGCTTCTGTGAAGAAATGCCAGCAATAACAAAGTTGTTGGTCAACATGAGTAATTCTCAGCAAGAGAAGCTTAATATGAAGCTTTTCACTTTAAACAAGCTTCTGTGCAGAAATGCCAGCAATAAACAACGTTTTTTTGGTCAAAATGGGAAGTTCTCAGCAAGAGAAGGTTAAAATGAAGCATTGATTTATATAAGTAAGCTTCTTTGAGGAAATCTAAGTTAAACTAATTTTATGGTCAAAATGAGCGGTTCTCAGCACAAGAAGCTAAAAATGAAGAATGTCACTTTATAATAAAGCTTCTGTGAGGACATTTAAGTAAAAGGACGTTGTTTGGACAAAATGAGTAGATCCCAGCAAGAGAAGCTTAATATGAAGCTTTTCACTCTCTAAACAAGCTTCTGTGAGGAAATCTAAGTTAAACTAACTGTATTGTTCAAAATGACCAGATCTCAGCAAGAGAAGCTTAAAATGAAGCTTTTCACTTTAATCAAGCTTCTGTGAGGAAATCCTAGTACAACTATCTGTTTTGGTCAATATAAGCGGATCTCAGTAAGAGAAGCTTAAACTGAAGCTTTTCACTTTAAACAAGCTTCTGTGAATAAATGCCAGCAATAACAAAGTTGTTGGTCAACATGAGCAGTTCTGAGCAAGAGAAGCGTAAAATGAAGGTTTTCACTCTTTAAACAAGCTTCTGTGAAGAAATGACAGAATAATAAAGGTTTTGGTCAACATGAGCAGTTCTCAGCAAGAGAAGCTTAAAATGATGCATTTCACTGTATAAAGGTTCAAGAGTTTCCAAGCAGCCCTGGCTCCTCCAAAAACTCCTGTTTCATGGTGAAGAATGCGTTGTCACGGCAGCGCCGTTTGATGAAACGTCACAATTGTCACAGTGAATCATTAACAACGGGAATGTTATGAAACAGTGAAATCTGGAACAGATCAGATGATATGGGGCCGAGCTGCAACAGTTTATGATTTTATGATGAAACATCGAAATTTGCCATGGCGTGGCGGCGAGACCCGTTTAGTGAAAACTTGCAATATTCACTGTAAAGCATAGTGAACTACTTAAGGGTTAATTGGCCAAATTTGAGGTCTTTCTGCTCAACCCACTAGGAGCACTATGTCAGACTCTAAAACGCATCACTTCCTGTTGTTAATAGGTGGTGCTTGTCATGACACATGTGAAGTTTGGAGCAGATTGGACAATGTGAAATCCATTATAAAAGCACTTCTTGTTTGGTGGCGGAGAGTTAAAAATGGTGGTCACGTGACGGCCACGCCGTTAAACAACAACTCAAGCTTTGAACAACTTTGAATCACAAAGGCCTTGAGATGTTATTGGCCAAATTTGAAGTCGATCAGATCAAATCTGTAGGAGGAGATAGATTTCATAGAGCGGCAAAATATAACCAAAATTGATTAAAAATTCACCTAAAATTCAAAAAGGCTGACTTCCTGTTTGGTTTAGGGTATACTTCGAAGCGTCTGTATGTCTGGACAAATGCCAATTTTGGTACATATAGGAGAAACAGAAAGGGGGGGGGGGGGGGNTTTTGAAAACTGTAGGGGGCACTATATTTTTAATCCCCCCCATTCTCAGAACCAATATCAGATCACTATTTTCACCAAGCCTGACGTGTATGCCAATTTTCATGAGTTTTTGAGCATGCCTAGCACCTCAATTTTGCAGTCAAACGCGTACAATAATTATTGTAATAACAATAAACATTCGAATAACAATAGGTCCTCTGCATCAAGTTCTTCGGTGCTCGGGCCCTAATAATTAAAGCTGCAAGCAGCAATGAACGGGCCCTCGCACCCCCCGCACGTCGGGGTGTGCAGCATCCGCCACTTCATGAATTACTAAAAACTAGTTTCTCTGTTCTTTGCGTGTTTTACCGATGGCAGAGCTCAGCTCCTACACACACACGCAGCAGAGCAGAGTCTGCTGTGGAGATTGTCATTTCCTGATGTCAATAGGTGTCATGAAACGTGAAGTTTGGAGCAGATTGCACAATGTAAAGTACTTTTAAAAAGCACTTCCTGTTTGGCAGCGAAACGCAGCCATTTAGCCACACCCATTTCCAAAACACATGACAAAATTTTAGTTGGATCTGGTTAACCTGCAAGGAATAATGTATCAAAGTATAGGGACGAGGAACTTCCTGTTGTGGGTGGCGCTATGACTTTGATTCAATATTGACCCCTAGATGTGTTCAGGCCAGCAATCTTGATATGATACATCTGCCTGTCAAATTGAAACGTGCAGCCGGGGCTGGTCTGTATTGTGCGTTATTGAGCCATTTTGCCACACCCATGCATGAGACCCATAAAATACGTACATTTTCACCACTTCTGATGCATGTGCAATGTTTCGTGAGTTTTTGAGCAGTTTTAGACCCTCAAAAATACAATTAATTATTTGAAATAATAGTAATTCCTTCAGTTTCAATAGGATCCTCGCACTTAGATCGGTGCTCGGGCCCTAATAATTCTTTCAGTTTCAATAGGTTCCTCGCACCGAGGTCGGTGCTCCGGCCCTAAAAATCAAGTGGAAAAATAAATGTGCAACAGCGCTGTTGGGTTGTTTGAAACTTTCACAAAGTATACATAATCCTTTTCTTTCTTGTATTGCAGATTACGTAGATGAACTGTTGGACCTCATCTTTGTTTTCCAGGATCCTGCCCCATATGTGGATGAGGTGCTGAAGATCCCCATCCCCGAGGATCTCTCTGACCAGTTTGAAAGACCAGAGAAGCAGGAAGTGATAGCCAGCTACGTGTCGAGATTGAATCAAGGACAGTTGAAATCTCTCTGATAAAAGTAGGCATTTAAAGGAGATCACTGACTCAGCTGACTTGATTTCCTCAGGAAGATCGTTCCAGAGCCTCAGGGCCCTGACCGCAAAAGCTCTGTCCCCCCTACTTTTCAGCTGGGCCTCAGGAACACACAAAAGACCTCTCCCCGAGGATCTACATGATCTACATGTACATGATATTTAGTCAACAGTAATTGGTGACACCCACTTATAGTGTGTCCATCTTTTTTTCTAGTATGGCTTCTGTGAATCCTAACACATTTTCTTGTTTTTGTAAACAGTAATTTTTGTTACGCATACCAGTGCCTTAAGTAGCTGTAATTAAACCTCTTCTTAAAAAACCCACTCTTGATCCAGGGGTTTTATCAAATTATAGAGCTACAGTGGGGCAAAAAAGTATTTAGTCAGCCACCAATTGTGCAAGTTCTCCCACTTAAAAGATGAGAGAGGTCTCCAATTTTCATCATAGGTATACCTCAACTATGAGAGACAAAATGAGAAAAAAACCCCCCCAGAAAATCACATTGTAGGATTTTTAAAGAATTTATTTGCAAATCATGGTGGAAAATAAGTATTTGGTCAATAACAAAAGTTCATCTCAGTACTTTGTTATATACCCTTTGTTGGCAATGACAGAGGTCAAACGTTTTCTGTAAGTCTTCACAAGGTTTTCACACACTGTTGCTGGTATTTTGGCCCATTCCTCCATGCAGAGCTCCTCTAGAGCAGTGATGTTTTGGGGCTGTCGCTGGGCAACACGGACTTTCAACTCCCTCCAAAGATTTTCTATGGGGTTGAGATCTGGAGACTGGCTAGGCCACTCCAGGACCTTGAAATGCTTCTTACGAAGCCACTCCTTCGTTGCCCGGGCGGTGTGTTTGGGATCATTGTCATGCTGAAAGACCCAGCCACGTCTCATCTTCAATGCCCTTGCTGATGGAAGGAGGTTTTCACTCAAAATCTCACGATACATGGCCCCATTCATTCTTTCCTTTACACGGATCAGTCGTCCTGGTCCCTTTGCAGAAAAACAGCCCCAAAGCATGATGTTTCCACCCCCATGCTTCACAGTAGGTATGGTGTTCTTTGGATGCAACTCAGCATTCTTTCTCCTCCAAACACGACAAGTTGAGTTTTTACCAAAAAGTTCTATTTTGGTTTCATCTGACATTCTCCCAATCCTCTTCTGGATCATCCAATGCTCTCTAGCAAACTTCAGACGGGCTTGGACATGTACTGGCTTAAGCAGGGGGACACATCTGGCACTGCAGGATGTGAGTCCCTGGCGGCGTAGTGTGTTACTGATGGTAGCCTTTGTTACTTTGGTCCCAGCTCTCTGCAGGTCATTCACTAGGTCCCCCCGTGTGGTTCTGGGATTTTTGCTCACCGTTCTCGTGATCATTTTGACCCCACGGGGTGAGATCTTGCGTGGAGCCCCAGATCGAGGGAGATTATCAGTGGTCTTGTATGTCTTCCATTTTCTAATAATTGCTCCCACAGTTGATTTCTTCACACCAAGCTGCTTACCTATTGCAGATTCAGTCTTCCCAGCCTGGTGCAGGTCTACAATTTTGTTTCTGGTGTCCTTTGACAGCTCTTTGGTCTTGGCCATAGTGGAGTTTGGAGTCTGACTGTTTGAGGTTGTGGACAGGTGTCTTTTATACTAATAACGAGTTCAAACAGGTGCCATTAATACAGGTAACGAGTGGAGGACAGAGGAGCCTCTTAAAGAAGAAGTTACAGGTCTGTGAGAGCCAGAAATCTTGCTTGTTTGTAGGTGACCAAATACTTATTTTACCGAGGAATTTACCAATTAATTCATTAAAAATCCTACAATGTGATTTCCTGGATTCTTTCCCCCCATTCTGTCTCTCATAGTTGAAGTGTACCTATGATGAAAATTACAGGCCTCCCTCATCTTTTTAAGTGGGAGAACTTGCACAATTGGTGGCTGNTGACATTCTCCCAATCCTCTTCTGGATCATCCAAATGCTCTCTAGCAAACTTCAGACGGGCCTGGACATGTACTGGCTTAAGCAGGGGGACACGACGGCACTGCAGGATTTGAGTCCCTGGCGGCGTAGTGTGTTACTGATGGTAGCCTTTGTTACTTTGCTGCCAGCTCTCTGCAGGTCATTCACTAGGTCCCCCCGTGTGGTTCTGGGATTTTTGCTCACCGTTCTCGTGATCATTTTGACCCCACGGGGTGAGATCTTGCGTGGAGCCCCAGATCGAGGGAGATTATCAGTGGTCTTGTATGTCTTCCATTTTCTAATAATTGCTCCCACAGTTGATTTCTTCACACCAAGCTGCTTACCTATTGCAGATTCAGTCTTCCCAGCCTGGTGCAGGTCTACAATTTTGTTTCTGGTGTCCTTTGACAGCTCTTTGGTCTTGGCCATAGTGGAGTTTGGAGTCTGACTGTTTGAGGTTGTGGACAGGTGTCTTTTATACTAATAACGAGTTCAAACAGGTGCCATTAATACAGGTAACGAGTGGAGGACAGAGGAGCCTCTTAAAGAAGAAGTTACAGGTCTGTGAGAGCCAGAAATCTTGCTTGTTTGTAGGTGACCAAATACTTATTTTACCGAGGAATTTACCAATTAATTCATTAAAAATCCTACAATGTGATTTCCTGGATTCTTTCCCCCCATTCTGTCTCTCAAAGTTGAAGTGTACCTATGATGAAAATTACAGGCCTCCCTCATCTTTTTAAGTGGGAGAACTTGCACAATTGGTGGCTGACTAAATACTTTTTTGCCCCACTGTATATCTAACCCTCCCTTTCTCCCTAAGATCCTTGAGAAAGCAGTGTGACTTTCTACAGGTCAGGATTTAGAATGCATCATAGCACAAAGACTGCACTGGTGAAAGTTACAAACGACCTAATTGCATCAGATAAAGGACTTGTTGTTGTCTTGTTAGATCTTAGTGCTGCATTCGATACCACTGACCATCACATCCTATTAGGGAGAATGGAACATTTAATTGGCATTAAAGGAACCGCACTAAGCTGGTTTAAGTCCTATTTATCAGATCGATATCCGTTTGTACATGTCAATGATGACCCCTTGTCTGACCTGACTCCTGCTGCAGGTCATAAACCAGCTAAGGGTCATAAACCTGTTGTTGTGTTGAAACCTCTGGCATGGAACTAATTAAGATAGCTGGCAGGAACTAATCAAGATAGCTCATACAAAGGGGCACTGAAACAGACCTTTTGATGTTCACAGACCTCCTGACCACCTGTCTAAACAAAGCACCCTTTTCCCCCTTTAAAAGATCTCACTCACACACAGTCTGGTCATCAGACATTTACAGACTGACACTTTGCACGTCTTTCTGAGTCTGATCCTTTCCTGCGCAGAACAGCTTCTTAATAAATTTCTCTTAAAAAGACAGTTCTCAGTTTTGAGACTCTTTATTTCAGATATCCACCACAAGGGCAAATTGGCTTTTTACCAAATCACTGCACCACTGACCACGTTTACACTCTACACACTCTAATTAATCATCATGTACACCAAAAAAACAAGGGTAAAATGTTTGCATGTTTCATTGATTTTAAAAAGGCTTTTGATTCTATTTGGCAAGATAAAATTCTCCAAATCGGACTATGGGGTAAACTTTACGACATAATTAAGTCGATGTATGTCAATAATAAATGTGGAGTCAAAATTGGTAACAAGGGAGAGGCTTCTTTCAGGGCAACAGCTTGTCTCCAACTCTATTTAACATTTACATTAATGACCTAGCAGTACTGTTGGAGCAATCTGGAACCCCTGGCCTAAGTTAAATTCCTGCTCTATGCTGATGACCTGGTGTTGCTATCATCCACACAACAAGAACTACAGCAGCACCTGAACCTCCTAGAGGAGAACTGTCAGAACTGGGCCCTGACAGTCAACTTTAACAAATCTAAAATCATGATCTTCCAAAAGAAGGCCAGATCTCAGGAAAGCAAATATCCATTCAAATTAGGAAACACCCATCTAGATCACACCCTACACTGTTTAGCTGGGGTTCAAAATCAGGAAACTTTGGTCTGGTAGTGAATGCACTGAAACAAAAAGCATGTAGAGCATTTTATGCAATTAAAATAACATTTCACAAAATAGACATACCACACAACAACATGTGTATATAGGGCCTTTCCTAAACAAGGATTACGAGGTGCTTTACAGGGTCAAAACAACAAACAACAGAGTCATGAAAGTCTTAATGTAATCATAAAAACAATAAGAACAATAGCACCATCAGTTTTGGATACATTTAAATAAAAAAGGTTCACTTATTTGTTTAGTATGGGTTCATACTAATTGATTGATCTGGCTGACTGAGAATAGACACATCAACACTGTTGTCAGTAGACTGTATAATATGATGATTTTTATATTTACTATGACCATCTGTATACAAGATAAAAATCAGTAGAAAGAAAAAGTAGCAGACACAACTCTGTGGTGAGCCTGTGGAAGAACCAATCAAAAGGGAAATCAGAGAAAACACTTGAAACAGTTATCACATCAATAATTAATATAAAAAACATCCTTAAAAAGAGACAAACAAGATTATGTCAGGATCCATAGAATATTACACAAAATGGAAATAAATTATGCAAAGTAAGTGATTTTTATCAAAAAGAGAAGTTCAGTTAGATAATTAAGTGATAGGGGGGAATGTTTGTGCTGTGGAGATGTCCTCTATTTGCGCATAAAAATCTTGCTCAATGAGACTTACTATGTTTCATTAGCAATGAAAGGTCATAGCCTGCGAACTCGAACAAACTATCATCACTAAAACACACATATTCTTTATTTGTGTGACGAGTGAAACAACTGGATGACATGTTCAAACGGCCTGTCGTATTACCACAGAACAAAAGCCATCTAGTGTACACTACAGTACAACACAATCGCTGTTGAGACCGCAACGGAATGCCAGAGAAGGCTTGGAGAGTTGCCTCCAGTCCCATAGACAACAGAGAACCGAGGAGGGGGGAGGAGGGGGAGGAAGGAGAGGTGGGGGGAGATGTGTCTGGAGAGGCAGAGAAGAGGAGCGATGAGGAGCATGAGGTCTGGAGAGACAGAATAGGGGCAGGAGGAGGTGTGGAGACTCAGGCGGCGCATCTTTGCTCTCAGCATCCAGGGTCCCTGGACTGTCTATGGGTCCGCGGTCCGCTGCGTGTGGACTGGCAGCGGGGCGGCGGAGGGGCTCCGGACTCTGGCGTGGGTACGCGGCTGGACGCAGTGACAGGGCAGAGAAAACCCGCGGCCACTGACGGACACAACTGACATTTTTGGCTGTCACAGTGAAACAGCATGCCAGTGATCACTCACACCGACCGCAGGGTGTGAAGGAGGGAGAGAGAGGCTATGGACATGCCGGAAGATGAGTCGCTGTTGAAGAACCGGACGGAACACAGGCCGGGGCCAGACCAGGCGGCAGCGCGCCCTGCATGGGCAGTCACGGCGCTGGCCAGCGTGCTGATCTTCACCACTGTGGTGGATGTCCTGGGAAACCTGCTGGTCATCGTGTCCGTGTTTAGGAACCGTAAACTACGAAATGCGGGTAAGAAACTGAATGCTATTTTTATACACGGTTTAGTAGGTCTGTGGAGGAATGACATCCAGAGGTGAGCTGGGCTGTATTGTTATCCTCAACAAATCACGACAATCGAATAAACGTCAGTCTGTTCACACTGAAGGCATGTCCTGCCTGAAGCCACAATGAAAACACACAGTATCTGATTCAAATAGAATTGTATCCACAGCTATGTGAATCAGCAGAGAATGAACGAATGAATTAATGAAATCACACATTTGGATAGATTCCACAGAAATGAATGAGTTTTAATTCATTTGTGCACTGCTTTACTGAATGAGTTGTTTTCAGCAGTCTGCCTCATCCATCACTGCCTCACCAAACTTGTCAATCAAATGGATCCATTCCCATTCCATCCATTGTTTGTAAGTTCAGAGGAGCAAAGCCTCAAGAAGGTTGAAGGTTTCGCCTAAATATGTGCGGTTTATTATGTCGTAGTTGAGGACATGTTTAACTGTGTGTAAGTGTTTTTTAGTCTTAAGGTTAGGGTAAGGATTAACTGACTATGGACCAGGGAATGAATTCAAGTTAATATCTCTAAATGTCCAAGGTATTGTAAATCAATGTGTGTAAATATTGTGTTTTATCCATCAAGAATATTTTTGGAGTTACTGCTGCCTTGTTGTTCTGCACTGACTGTTAACATTACAGTTTGCCTCATATGTATGATATGTGGTGCTCTATACTTTCTATCGACTTATTCAAAGTGTGTCTCTCATAATTGTATTTTTATTTGTGGGAATAAAACAGACGTGAGTGTAGCTGATCGTGCAAGTTCACTTGACAAGGTGTATCCTGCTAGACATAATACTGACTGTGGCGGGGGACCTTTAGTTACATGCTGTTGCCACAGGTTTCCTGTCTGTATCTCAACTCTAGAAATCCCACTCAGAACACCAAAAAAAAAAAAAGTTAACTCAATGTCCAATAAGCTTTTTCTGGAGCCTTCAAACACATCTCATGTTCTTCTGCAGTTTGCTCAGTTGTCATGGAGACAACACGTCATTGGTTGAGTAACAAGCCAGTAAGTGGCCCTTGAGTTTTTTGTCAAACATGATTGTAAGTTCAAAGCCCCGCTAGCAGCCCCTAGAGGTAGCAAATTCAGCACAGCCCACTAGGGCCATGGCTAGCATTTAGCACACCATGGTCATGTCCTGTTCAGGAATTTGGTGATTTGGTGACAGAACCAACAACATAATGACTATTTTCGTGCTTCTACAGCTTCAACAGTAGTGGGAATCCAATCTTCTTCAGAATGTGGTGCTGAAAGAAAGGCCAAAATTATTATATTCAAATTATATTCATAATATGCCATATTAGATTGAGCTATTTCTTTGCTATAAAAAGAAATTTTTGGCCTTAATTTGGCATTAAAGGAAATGTCAGAGGGTCATCAAAAATATTTGGATTAATATTTTGAGGACACTGAACATCCAAACAATATTTCATGGCAATCTGTCAAGTAGTTGTTGAGAAATCTGTGTTGGACAGACAAACCTACACTGCCATTCTCGGGCAATGCTTACACTGGAGCAAAAAGAAGGAGGTCTTCAGTGTGTCTGCTCCGTGCAGACCACACAAGAAGAGGACCTCCGTCAAGGTCAGAGAGGTAAGAGGTCAGAGCGGTAAGAGGTCGAACAAAAGGGGAGCCGGAGTTTTGTTGACCTGGTCAGTGGCGTCATCCAGGTTACAGTTAAAGGAAGTGATTGAAGGTGGGGGACAACTGTAAGTGTAACAAACTTAAATTTCAAAATAAAAGTTCAGTTTACATCACACGATGAACGAATTCATCTGTGGAGTCCCTGTGGTCCCTACAGCAACATCAAAGTCCCAAATGCACTGAAATGTCCAGGCTTATAGGCACTCCACTCATACTCTGCATAGTTCTGCCAAACAATCAAACTGCCAGTTTGTTGACTACCTTATCCATTTCTGGATTGGATTAGTCTTACAGTTGGAATTGGGGTATTGTAATTGTTACTGTGGCAAAAATCCCCGCCTCTTTGACTTACTGCAAAAAGCCCAGCAAAATAACCTCAGGTAGAATTAGTTCCATCTGAATGGACATCCTTGAGATCTGTCGGTTTAATTCTGCAGAGGCCTGAATGGCTTCACAAACAATGTCATTGTGGATCCTCTGCTTAAAATGCACTTGAAAAAGAATGAAGTGAGTTTTCTCCTGTGGCCATGCTGTATTGTTATTATTCAACGTCAGCTGCTGGGGGAATGTATGATGCATGGACCATTCTTTATGTGATGACAACACATAAATTAAGTGGACAGTTTCATCTTGGTAGTTTTGGAGACAGGTTATATTAGCATTGCCCCAACAGTCCTGCCCAAAGAAGGCTTATATTCTCCAAACCCACTTTCCATTGCTCCACAATAGACTGAGGGGGCAACATGTCGAAGTGTCCTTGGGCTGAGCCCTAATTTGCTCCTGATGGAGGCCAGCACCTTGCATGGCAGCTCTGTCGCCATCGGTGTGTGAATGTGTGTGTGAATGGGCTAATGAGACCAATCTGTAAAGCGCTTTGGGAACTTATATGTTTATATATGTTATATGTATAAGTTTATTATATAAATGGGTAAATTGACCATTTACTGAGGTAAATCCCAGTTAATGTCACGATCCATGGATTTTTGTGTTGTGATTTGGACTCTTAGTATTTTGTTTTTTTGGTGGATTCATCTGTTTGTTTTTATTTTGAAGTTTTGGTTTGTCTTGTTCCTGCCCTAGTGTTTTCCCCTTGTCTTGTCTCTTGATTATCTGTTGCTTTGCTTCACTTGTGTCTCCCCTGGTCCTGATTGTTTGTTGATGTTGTTCACCTATGGTTTGTGGTGCACCTGCCTCTGTTCCACTCGTTGCTCACCCCTATTTAAACTGGCCCTTGTCCTTTGTTCAGTGTCGAGTCGTTCCCCTTTGTTGCGTGTGCTTGCTTGTCTGTGTTCTGACGGTGACTACCACTTGTTCCTGTGTTTTTCCACGCTGGAGTTACCTTTCGTTTTTGGCTTGCCTGCTAAGTGTAAGTGTTGAAATAAAACCTTTAAAACTGCTCTGAGCCTTCCACTCTGTCTGTGATTGGGTCCTCTCACCAGTGATGCCACATAACAGTTAATGATGGTGATGTCATCAGGGTTATCTCATTTTGGGCTTGGAGTGTCTGCTTTAGCAATATAGTAGGAAGAGTATTTACCAGGCAGGCAGGTTCTAATGAAGAGATGTTATCAAGTTGCATTATAGGAAGGGTAGGATCCATTGTTTATGCAGCTTTTTGCCATATCAGACTCTGTAAGTCAGAATGTCTCAGCTTCCGCTGCTTTGATTTCAACCATTCTTTTTTTTAAAGTCTTTCTTTTGAGTCCCCCAACTTAATGGAAGTGAGACAAGATTGCTGGAGTACCCCTTTAAACCCTGAGAGGGGTGTTTGTGAGCAATTGCACACAAATGCACCCCGGTCTGCTATATTGTCTCCACCGAGAGAGCACTTATACTGACTAGGGGTGTAAACATATATATATATATATATATATATATATATACACACACACACACACACACACACACACACAAAGATCATGCGCTCTGAACTTATAAGAAAAACATTGTAGTGATCACTCTATTTGTTTATTATATTTATCAAAAACCGAGGCACCACCTTCAGATCGAAGGAAAAAAAAATATTAAAATTGATCAGTCTTATTATCTTAAGGGTGATTTTCTTAATACATTGATCTTTGATCTCTACTTTGAATAAACATATCCAGCCAAAAACTTTGTGATAAAACAAGCATTTATTTATGGCTAAATGTCTTAACAAATCAATAGTGTGAATATATGATAGAAAGCTTAATGATATGATATGAAATAAAATAAAGAAAATAAACAGAAAGAAGAGAAAATAAAATAAAAGGTTA
>LKNJ01009233.1:0-12755 GCA_002120245.1 Maccullochella peelii | reverse complement strand
GATTGTCGAACCTCGGATCCAGGAGGAGCAATGCGGATTCCGTCCTGGCCGTGGCACAGTGGACCAGCTCTTTACCCTTGCAGAGCTGCTGAGGGGTTCATGGGAGTTTGCCCACCCAGTCTACATGTGGTTTGTTGACTTGGAGAAGGCTTTTGACCGTGTACCTCGGGTGGTCCTGTGGGGGGTACTGCGGGAGTATGGGGTACCAGGGCCGCTGTTACAAGCAATCCGGTCCCTGTATGACCAAAGTGAGAGCTGTGTCCGCATTCTCGGCACAAAGTCAAACACGTTTCCAGTGGGTGTTGGACTTCGCCAGGGCTGCCCCTTGTCGCCGATTCTGTTTGTGACATTCATGGACAGGATCTCAAGGCGCAGCCAGGGTGAGGAAAGTGTCCAGTTTGGTGACCACAGAATTTCATCTCTGCTTTTTGCTGATGATGTGGTTCTGTTGGCTTCATCAGACTGTGACCTTCAACATGCACTGGGGCGTTTTGCAGCCGAGTGTGAAGCGCTGTACCGGACCGTTGTGGTGAAGAAGGAGCTGAGCCGGAAGGCAAAGCTTTCGATTTACCAGTCGGTCTATGTTCCAACCCTCACCTATGGTCATGAGGTTGTGACCGAAAGAACGAGATCGCGGATACAAGCTGCCGAAATGAGTTTTGAGTTACCCCAACATTATTTAATAATTATATTATGCTATTTCCCAATAATCACGGCAGTTTATAATTAGCTGTTTTTATAGTATTGTATTTTATATAGCTCCACTAAGTTAACTGATAATTAGGCTCACATGCAAAATATGAAGGAATTATACACTGTTGTAATTATGCCTGCATTCTTTTACATGGACATTATAGCGTAGAGGGGGTCAGTTTCGATATTCACCAAGAGCGGGGCTCTAACTTGTCCTTACCTGCTTGGCAATGAGTGTAGGCCCGATTTCTATATATTTTCCAGAGATCACATTAATAATTTAAAATTAAGTGATACCATTTACTTAACATACAGACCTCATTTATATCATATGTCACGTCAGCAGGGGTGAATTGTAACCACTTACTGTATATGTAACTGAATTATTTCCCACTAGTTTCTGTGTAACTTCAGCTTACATTTTCTAACGCACATAAAATAAAATGATGATTGAACAAACAGTTGTCCTTTGAAGATTTATTTAAGCAAAAGAATAAAAAGTAACAAATAAGGAGTAAAATAGAATAAGTAAGTAAGTAAATAACAGGTAAGGATAAGGACGAACACAGAGTCGATCTATTTCAGCTGAAAGGCCAGAGATTATACACATGAGCTGTGTGCGATGAGTCTGAACCCGAAGTGAAGAAACAGTCACATATTTATAATAGCAACATAACAAACAGGCATGGGAGACATAATTCTGTCGAACCTTGGTCTAAGCATCTCTGTCTTACGCTAACAAACATCATCCAAGCATCAATACAAGACAGACTGTTCTCCTGTCGCCCCTTGAAGGACACAGGGCAGACTGTTGTTCAGAAACCAAATCTACCCAAAACACCAGTGTGCTTTACGTCAGATGAAACTGTCACACAGGATAATAACAAAATACCATAAAACACAAGATACTACATAACACTCATAATGATAAATTTTGCAATACAGCGAGCAGCAGCCAGCAGTCAGCAAGGATTCTGTTCCTCTTATAGATAGTTCCTCTGCTCTTTTCTAATCACAAAGAGGATTTTTATATTTATCTCTGTCTCTGTCTCTGTCTGTCTGCTTGTCTCTCTGGCTCTCTGTTTAGAGATGTTGCTATCTTCTCTGCATCACTGCAACAAATGGGATGTGAACCACTGCACTAACCTAACACTAAAAATAAACTAAAGGACAAGTGGTGTTACTGTGATCCCTCAACACATTTGACAGTTTGTGATTGTCACAGATAAGGTAATAAAGAATGAAATTGTAATGCAGGTTCTTAGAAGTCAAACTTTAGTGTGAACTCACAATTCTTTGTGAAAACATTACCCATTTCAAATCGAGTAAGCCTCGTCATTTAAAATGGGCAACAATCTTGGTGTACAAGCTATAAACATCCCAGAGGTTTACATCAGAAAACAAACTCTTGTGCTATGTACCAATTATACAGTACACTTTTACATTCGGTTCATTCTCTTATACAACCAACTAATCTTTATTGTATCTGAGAGACTGAGAGCATTTATCAAAAGGCAAAAAAAATGCATACAAATGTTAATACGCATCTAAAATGACTGCAATGTCACATACAAATAATGTGGACAAAAAACATCAGGACGTGTTACTGTCTATAAACAAATCACAGTCCTGTATAAAGGATGAAGTACATGCAATTAACAAATTCACCTAAAGCCATCACAATGAACAGAATGACAATTTTAAGATTAAAAAACCAAAACAAATAGGTTGAGAACATGAACATGAAAAAGTAGTTGGCAAACGAGTACACTGACAACTGGAAAATTTGCACTTTGGACAACGTACCGGTTATATGATAAGAACGTACACACCAAAACCATCCATCTGTCTCGTGGAAAATTGTTGGCTCCGTTAACCAATGCTAACACTGTAGCATACATCATGTTAAGCATCGTACATGACTTGCAGTATCCCAAAGTGATTAAAGGACAGCTATTTTTAATGACACACGGCTCAACCTGGCATGATTGTTCAGGGTGTCTTTCAGTTACAGAGTTGCTACAAGTTCTCCTTCTATCATTTTTGTTCACTTGGCACACACATTTATAACAGCATGAAAACAACCAGGCATGGGAGACATAATACTGTCGGACCTTGGTCTAAGCATCTGTGTCTTACGCTAACAAACATCATCCAAGCATCAATACAAGACAGACTGTTCTCCTGTCGCCCCTTGAAGGACAGAGCAGACTGTTGTTCAGAAGTCAAATCTACGCAAAATACCAATGTGTTAGATGAAACTATAACACAGGAAAATAATAAAATACCATAAAACACTCATAATGATAAATTTTGATAAATTCCCCCTTTGGCCATTCTATGGCCACAAAGTACATACAAAATTTGTCATTTTCATGTTTAAGCAACTGCATCAAGTAGTCTTTCCTGCGACTTTTACAGCTGTTTCAGTGGACAGCAACACTTGGAACGGACTGTGGTATCGTCTCTGTTTCCAGTGGCGTCTCCTGTGGTCTTTAACGAGGACCCAGTCTGCAAGACAGTATTTCTTTCATTCACATGGTGTTAGTTCAATGAAATCCATCATAAAATGATCGAACAGTCTGTCTGGTGGTGGATGGCCTACAGGTGGCATATGAATAGACCCTGAGGCATTGTTAGCTGCACAAACCATACATTTTCTGCAAAAATCTGCAAACACTGAAAAAAATCTGCAAACACTGAAAATCCCTGCGTGTACCATGCAGAGTTAATAGCTTTACACATTCCCCCTTTGCCCACATGATCTCTTCCATGAGCTAATTTAGCGTAACAGTGGAAGAGAGCATGTGGCAAACATGGCTTGCTATCTGGGCCAATCCATACTGAATTGCTCAATTTAGCGCCAGATTTTGTCCAGAGAGCATGTTCCTGTGGGGTAGAAAGTGACTGGAGGATAGAAACATCAGTGTAACCTCAGTGGGTGTGCCTAACAACAGGCAAGATGGAGAAAAACTGGAACCAGAGACTGCTGCAATCTTAGCAGTCGCATCAGCAGCTGCATTTCCTGTAGAAATGGGGTCAAAGTTGTGAGTGTGAGAGGGAGAGGAGGCTCAGTGAGGTCAGGTCTGGGCCTGCAAACTTGATTAATTGAAACAACACAATCATGAGGTTCACCATCTGCTGGAGTGGGAAAAATAGTTGCAGGACTAAGTACAGTACACCTTTTCCCCATGATATTTGACATATCAAGAGGAGTTGTATGATATCTTAACAATCGCTGCGCAGAGAGATGGACAACACAAAGGCACAGACGGAAACCGGCTGCCACCGGATCAAGCTTAGTAGAGAAATAAGCAACAGGTCTTTGTGTCAAAGCAGACAAACAACAAGCTGAGTAAAAGGTTAGTCAGGTTTAGGCAGTCCCAGAGTGGGAGCGGCCTACAGAGAGCCCTTTAAGTCAGTAAAGGCGCTGTCAGTCAGGTCAGAGGGTCATGCGCATTTAGATTTTTTACCATGAATCATGGAAGAGAGGGCTGCCTCTCTTTCTGAGTAATTCGGGATCCACTGTCTACAGTATGAGGTCATGCCTAAGAAACTCATCATCTGTTTTTTTAGTTTTTGGTACAGATTGTATGGCCTGTATGCGTTCGGGAGAGAGGGATTTCCCTCTGCTGTGATCACATGTCCCAGGTATGTTACACTTGTTTGAGCTAATTGTAATTTAGACAGGCTAGCCTTATGGCCATTATCATCCAGATGTTTTTGCAGCACAATGGTGTCAGATTTGCATGCATTTTGTGATGGACTACAGATCATAAGATCATCTACATATAACAAAACGGAGCCGCCAGTAAAATGTAGGCCTTGCAATAGATGTGCGAACAGGAGAGTCATCACAGGGAATAATGACTCCAGCCTGTAATAACGAATCAAAAACAGGTTTAATGCTTTCAAGCACTTCTTGTTTAAGGATACTGTTTCATGCATGAATGAAAATCAGACTATGGGTGGACTACCAGAGGTGCGGCGGCTTTCATCAGACCAACGTCATACTTATGACTCGCCCATAATTCAGACGGCACCTCAGACAGTTCAGCCATGTCCACCGGTGACTCTTTAACCATGGTGTGTGAAAAAATGCACAACTTGAATGAGCTCAACACTTCTCTTTACTAGTGTGGTGGATGTCAATACTGTCCTGGATACATCACCCTTTCTGCTGTACAGCGTTCTGGGATCCCCTTCCATGGGCCAGTAGTCAGTCCACCGCTTCTGAGCGTCAACCCACATTCCCAAATTCCTCCATTGCCATTTAGCAGGCTTGGCCAGCGGCACATGTGGACATGGACCCTCTTACAGCTCACACTGTGCTTGGGATAGAGACACAGAAACAGCAGCAACCTCCTTTGTCCAGAAAACATGTTGTAAACACAATCTTTCAATCTTTTCAACCTTCTGACTCCCTGTACCACACTTTCTCAAAACTTTCATCTGGTCCATCAGATACATGTGCTGTGTTGTGTAATGAGTCTGTCTGCATGTAGCAGGATGCTTGTGTGTGTGTGTGTGTGTGTGTGTGTGTGTGCGTGTGTCAGCCGGTCCATCCCCGGAGTCCGTCCCGCCTCCTCCAGCTCTCAGTCCGATGTGGAAAATGGCCTGCTGTCCCTGTTTTTGCTGTTGGGACAGTCTCTGCGCCAATGTCCGCTTCTGCCTTGGCTTCTGGTTTGGCCACCTCCGTGTCCTGTCATTGCCTGATGCATGGTCAGTTGAGCATCATCCAGTCTCTTTTGACAGACATTCTTCCTGCTCTCTTCTCTATCTCGAAATTGATCTTCTTCATGTTCCGCGTGTTCTGGGATGGTCTGCAGAGATGCTGTTTTCCAAGAAATACAGCTTTTCCTCACTCAGGCAGCAATTTCTGGTTTCCTGCGTCCCAGAGAATGCTCCTTCAACTCTGGCAACTGCGTGGCCCCCATGTTTCTCCTCTGCAGGCCACTGTGAGTGTCAAAAGCGAGTGTGAGGCGTGACAGACAGGTGCTGCATGTCTCTCTTTGCCCCTGAGACATAGTGGTGATGTGTGCCAAATTAATTCGGGTGGGAAAGGCAACTTTGCAGGCAGCAATCAGTCCGGTGACTGCGTCTCTGTACTGGGCATTGACAGCGTGGTCATAGTCAGCCCTTGACAGTCTGTTCTCCATGACTCCCTCACCATTAAAGAATGCTGTGATTTTATGGAAGTCATGCTTGAGCATACGGTTCATTAGACGCATCAGTTCAGTCATTGTTGGTCTATATTCCTTCACATGTCATACTTGTGTGTTCTGTTATTATTTTCTTGGTTTTATTTTGTAGGACTGATTTTGCTTTTTGTGTTTTGCTTGACTTCCTGTCTTTGCTTTCCCACCATTGTTGATTCTATCACCTGTGTCCAATCACTCACCTGTTGATCATTAGCTCGTCTATGCCTGTGTGTATATATAGCCCTGGTGTTTTGTTATCTGGTTGCCAGATTGTCTTCGATGTTGTATCAAGCTCTCCAGCGTTCATTCAGGATTGACTTTGTTTTTGGTCTCGAACTCTTGCCTGTCCTCGACTACTGTNTTTGCCTGACCCTTGTCTGTACCTTTGCCTTTGCTTCACGTGGATTGGATTATCCTACTAAGTTTGAAGTAAAGTTTTTGTTTGTTGAGCCTTATACTGCTTCCTGTGTGGTCTTTGCTCTTGGGTCTCTGCTTAAGTCGTTACAGTACAATCTGGCCATGTCTGACCCAGCAGGACCAGACCCTATCCGTGAGGCTCTACGGAACCAGGGCCAGCGGATCTCGCAGTCGGAACAGGCTCTTTCGTCCCTCGCTGCTAGCATGCAGCAGATGCAGACACAACAGAGGAGTTTGCAGTGCGCAGTGGAAGGCATGATGGAAGCACTTACCTCTCAGATTCAACAACTTACTGAGCTGCACGGACGGCAGGGAGCAGCTGCGACCCCTGGTCTGGAATTGGGTGTTTCCCTGTCTGCTTTGCCAGTGGCGGAGATTCGAGGTCTTCAATTGGAGAGGTATGAGGGTGATGCGGAGACTTGTCGTTCATTTTTGACTAATGTGTCTCTTATGTTCGAGCTTCAGCCTTCTGCTTTTTCCACGGAGAAAGCTAGAATTATTCACCTCATTGCCAATTTGACAGGGCGAGCTCAGATGTGGGCCACAGCTGAGTGGGAGTGTCAATCGGCCATTTGTTTTTCCTATCGAGGATTCTGACTCTTTGAGGGCGGTGTTTGACCACAACATGCCAGGTCATGAGGCAGCCCACAAGTTGCTGCAATTACGCCAGGGGAGAGGGAGAGTGGCTGATTATGCTATTCAGTTTTACATTTTGGCGGTGGAGAGCAATTGGAATAACCCCTCCCTGGCAGCTACGTTCTTGCACGGGTTATCCGAGGATATCAAGGATCAGCTGGTCCCTTAGATCTTCCAGACAGTTTTCAGGACTTCTCTCGCCATTAAGATTGATAATCGCTTATGGGAGAGAAAAATGGAACATAACCGGGGGGCAGCGGCCTATACTCACCAGGAAAAGCAGCCCTTTTTTGTTCTTGATGATGCTGCAGAGGGGCCATCAGTGGTTCCAGTGGCCACTGTTTCTTCAGAGGAGCTGGGGGTGCCCATGCAACTTGGGAGGACCAAGCTATCTGCAGAGGAGCGACAGACGATTTCGAGAGGGCAGGTGTTTCTACTGTGGCAAGTTGGGCCATTTACGGCATTCATGTCCGTTAAAAGGTCAGGCTCGCCAGTGAGTGGGAGGTTGCTGGTGAGTCGGACTACTTCTGTTTCTGTTTCCTCTCGCCCAAAGACCCCGGCCGTGCTCAGCACACCGACGCAGTCCATGGACTTATGTGTTTTCATTGATTCGGGGGCTGACGAGAGCTTTATGGATTGGGGCCTGGCTCATAGATTGTCTTTGAAGACTGAGAAGCTCTCTAACCCGCTCACTGCTAATGCTTTGGATGGTCGGTTGTTATGCATGGTTTCTCACGTCACCAAACCAGTCCGCTTCCAGCTGGCGGATAATCATTTGGAGCTGATCTCTTTTCACTTATTCCAGTCATCCCAGTTACCAGTGATTCTGGGTCATCCTTGGCTCAAGAGACATAACCCACAAATAGACTGGTCCACAGGACACATTCTTGGATGGGGCAGACATTGTGCTTCTTGTTTGTCTTCATCTGAGGTTGTCACTTCACCTTCTGTTCCATCCCCTGAATTTCCTGATCTCTCTAAGGTTCCCAGTGCGTATCTGGATCTCAAGGAAGTGTTCAACAAGGTCAGGGCCACCTCATTGCCTCCTCATCGGACCCATGACTGTGCTATTGATCTTCTGCCTGGTACTGCTCCACCTAAGGGTCGACTGTATTCCTTGTCCTTACCTGAGAAGAGGGTCATGGAGGACTACATTAGGGAGTCCCTGGCCTCAGCCCTTATTCGTCCATCTTCCTCTCCGGCTGGAGCAGGATTCTTTTTTGTGGACAAGAAGGACAAGACTTTGCGTCCTTGCATTGACTGTCGGGGCCTGAATGATATCACTGTTAAGAACACTTACCCCCTTCCTCTCATCTCTTCTGCATTTGAGCTGTTACAGGAGGCCACCATCTTCACCAAGTTGGACTTGCGCAATGCCTATCACTTGGTGAGAATCAGAGAGGGGGACGAGTGGAAGACGGCTTTCAACATCCCAAATGGGCATTATGAATATTTGGTTATGCCATTTGGTCTTACTAATGCTCCTGCTGTTTTTCAGGCTATGGTCAACAAGGTACTTCAGGACATGATTGATCAGTTTGTGTTTGTGTACCTTGAGGATATCTTGATCTTTTCCAGGGATGAGCAGGAACATGTCCAACATGTTCATCGGGTGTTGGCTAGACTTCTGGAGACTCAATTATTTGTGAAGGCGGAGCAGTGTGACTTTCACGTCCGAGAGGTGTCTTTCCTCGGTTTCATCGTTACGCCAGGGAGCATCCAGATGGACCCGGTCAAGGTCAGTACAGTGGCAGAATGGCCACCACCTGTGTCTAAAAAAACAGCTGCAATGTTTTTTGGGGTTCGCTAATTTCTATAGGCGATTCATTCGCAACTATAGTTCCATTGCCGCACCCCTGCTTGATCTTACCTCTCCGGCGACGACATTCCAATGGTCTGCTGCGGCAGATATCGCCTTTCAGGAACTCAAGAGACGTTTCTGTTCGGCTCCGGTGCTCAGTCTACCGGACACTCTCCGGCAATTCATTGTGGAGGTGGACGCCTCAGGGGTTGGAGTAGGGGCTGTGCTGTCTCAGCTATCTCAGGTGGATAACAAAACTCACCCTTGTGCATTCTTTTCCAGGAAGTTGTCTCAGGCTGAGCACAACTATGTGGGGGATTGTGAACTTTTAGCAATCAAGATGGCACTGGAGGAATGGAGGCACTGGCTCGAGAGTTCTGAACTACCATTCCTCGTCTGGACTGATCATAAGAATCTGGAATACATCCGTTCAGCTAAACGGTTGAACCCTCGACAAGCCTGGTGGGCGTTGTTTTTTAACCGTTTCAAGTTTTCGTTGTCTTTTCGCCCTGGTTGCAGGAACATTAAGGCTGACACATTGTCTCGTATATTCGAACCGGATTCCACTCCCCAGACACCAGGGCCCATCTTGCCATCTTCATGCATCATTGGAGCAATTTCTTGGGGAATAGAACGAGAGGTGAGGCGTTCCCTCTTGGGGGTTGACATTTCTGTAAATTGTCCTGATAACCGTTTGTTTGTGCCTCAGCAGCAGCGTTCTAAGGTACTCCAATGGGGACATTCTACACATCTCACCTGTCATCCGGGGACCAAGAGGACGCGGGATTTTCTAAAACGGCATTTCTGGTGGCCCTCCATGATAGAAGATATCAAGGAGTTTGTCGCAGCTTGTCCCATCTGTTCACAAAACAAGGCATCCTGTCTCCGTCCGGCCGGGTTACTTCGTCCTCTGCCAGTGCCCAGGCGGCCGTGGTCCCACATCTCTCTGGATTTTGTCACGGGCCTTCCCATCTCAGAAGGTAACTCTGTTGTTCTGTCTGTTGTCGACAGATTCTCCAAGATGGCTCATTTCATTCCTCTGCCTAAGTTGCCCTCTGCCAAGGAAACGGCAGAGGCCATGTTGACTCATGTTTTCAGACTTCATGGTTTTCCTCAGGATGTGGTCTCTGATCGGGGACCACAGTTCATCTCCTGGTTTTGGAAGGAGTTTTGCACTTTGGTGGGGGCCATGGTCAGTCTTTCTTCGGGTTACCATCCGCAGACCAATGGCCAGACGGAACGTTACAACCAGGAGATGGAGACAGGCTTGCGGTGTCTGGCTTCACAGAATCCTTTGTCATGGGCTAAACAGCTGGGTTGGGTGGAATATGCACATAACTCTCTCTCTGTATCTGCTACAGGCATGTCTCCTTTTCAGTGTGTTTATGGGTATCAGCCACCACTTTTTCCTGACTTGGAGAGGGAGGTTGTTGTTCCATCAGCCCGAGCTTTGGTCCGTAGATGCCATCTCGCATGGAGGAGGGTCCGGGTTGCTCTGCTCAAGGCTTCTGGGCAGTATCAACGGTCAGCCAATCAGCACCGCATACCAGCGCCACGCTATCGGAAGGGTCAGAGGGTCTGGCTCTCCACTAAGGATCTTCCTGTCCAGTCTGGGTCACGCAAGTTGAGTCCCAGATTCATTGGTCCTTTTCCCATCTCCAAGATCATCAATCCAGCTGCAGTCCATCTGCGCTTGCCCCGCACCATGAGGATCCACCCCACTTTCCATGTGGCTAAGGTTAAGGCCGTCAAGACGAGCAGACTGGTTCCCACCTCCAGACCCCCTCCACCCGCCCAGGTGATTGACAATGAACTGGCGTACACGGTCAATCGGTTGTTGGCTGTGCGTCGCCGAGTCCGGGGCCGCCAGTACCTCGTTGATTGGAAGGGGTACGGGCCGGAGGAGAGGTCTTGGGAGTCTTCCAAAGACATTCTGGACCCTTCCTTAATCACGGACTTTTATGCCCGACATCCTGATCAGCCTGGTCCGTCCGGTGCCGGTCGTTGAGGGGGGGTACTGTCATACTTGTGTGTTCTGTTATTATTTTTTTGGTTTTATTTTGTAGGACTGATTTTGCTTTTTGCGTTTTGTTTTGTTGTATCAAGCTCTCCAGTGTTCATTCAGGATTGACTTTGTTTTTGGTATCGAAATCTTGCCTGTCCTCGACTACTGTGTTTGCCTGACCCTTGTCTGTACCTTTGCTTCACGTGGATTGGATTATCCTACTAAGTTTGAAGTAAAGTTTTTGTTTGTTGAACCTTATACTGCTTCCTGTGTGGTCCTTGGGTCTCTGCTTAAGTCGTTACATCACAAACTGTTCAACTTGTGTTTTGAGCATCTCAAAATTATCTATCGGACATGCCACGTGAGCCATGGCTTCAGCAGTGTCCCGCTCCAACCATAGTCTGAACAATAACACTGGGCCATCCCTCCCCGGCGCCTCCATCATCGGCAAAGTATGGACTGGACTCTAGGAGGGGGTGCCGAGGAGAGGCACAGTTTGAAGCTTCGATCCCGGACGTCTTTTGCTGGAAAGGAGGTTCTTCCTCTCCTTTGCCTTTCTGGCTGGGCTTCAGGCTGTGTTGGCAGCTTCAGCTCCACGGTGGTGGGTGCAGGTGCTGCTTCTTCGCCGGCCCTATTTTCTTCCTGTGCTGGATTGGAGCATACAGAGGAGGAGCGAAATCCTGCCTTGGTCCTTGGTCTGGATCCAGCTGGAACGGATTTGGTGGTTTGTGTACCTCGGTCAAAGAAGATATAATGAGTTGGTTTGTTCATTTGAATTTGCACATCAGTTTGGTTTTTTGGGGGGTTTTTTTCTTAGCTTGATAGAACTCTTTTCCTATCTCTCAACTCTGCTTCCTCTTTCCACACACTGTAAGCTCTCCAATCAGCCTTAAATGGCTTGGTTTTTTCCGTTGTTTTATGGACATGGCTGCATGATTTTCTGCGTCTTTTCATCTCCAAACATGCCTTAAGGTGGTTTAGTTGATTTTAGACTAAAACTTCCCTTTTTAGGAAAGCCCATTTCTACCCACTTCAAATCAAATTTCCCCATTGACATTTTGGTGGAAGGATTTTGGGACCTGTGTTCACCCCAGGCATTAACTTACTCTGACTTTTACCCATCTCTGATTAATTTGTCTCCAATCTGTATTATACAGATTATACTGGTCCACTTGCCAGGCAGATACACCAGAAATCGTAAAATACTACAAAATCAATCACTTATGTGAGATTCACCGGTTTACACCTCGATTAACTCTATGAACTCCTTCAAATTATTTACAACAAAATTATTTGTTCATTTCTCACCGTGTAAGTTCTTTTCCCAAATCCAGGATTGGAGCGAAGATCAGGGCTCTCTCCAAGGACAGCTTCTCACCCGTAGGGAGGAATCCTCCTCTGTCTTCCATTCTCCGACAGAGTCCGGATCAGTCGTCCAATCCCAACCTCATTGCCAAGTTGTGGTGGAACTGATTTCCCTTGTGGAGAAGTTAACAAATAAATGATGATTCAACAAACTGTCTTTTGAAGATTTAATTAAGCAGAAGAATAAAAAATAAAAAATAAATAGCAAAAATAAAATATGTAAATAAGCAAATAATTTTGCCCTTACACACAGCAGTAGAAAATATGCATTCATTTTGCTTAAGCCACTCCACTGCTGACCTGGTATCTTTAAGGAACCGATCTATGGGGAATAAATGGGCAAAGACAGAGACCCCACAACTTTCAGTTATGCCACACTACCTGACACATCTGCAGAAATGTAGGAGGATGAATGAAATCTCAATGATTGTTCATTGACTACAGCTCAGCGTTAAACACCACAGTCCCCCACATCCTGTCATCCAAACTACAAGGTCTGGGACTCAACACCTCCCTCTGCAATTGGGTCCAGGACTTCTTAACTGGAAGACCGCAGACAGTGCGAGTGGGAAGCACATTCTCCAGCATGCTCACGCTCAACACGGGGGCCCCACAGGGGTGTGTACTGAGTCCTCTA
>LKNJ01009227.1:0-16710 GCA_002120245.1 Maccullochella peelii | reverse complement strand
CTGCCCATGTAAAGTACATTTTCCCCTAACACTGTGTCCTAACAGCAAGCGAACATCCGACTATCGCGTCACATTCAGTTAGGACACCGTGGTAACCTAACGTAACGTAGGCGCGCTCTCTCCAGCACCAAACAAGAGGAAGCAAACTGCATAGTTACTTCGGTAACGGCCGAAAAACTCATTAAATACCGACACACACACACAATAGGTGGTGAATTAAATGTTTTATGAGTCGGTGTTTAATTCGGCGTGCATCTGATCCACCAACCAGCACTTATTTTAGTGAGAAATCTTAATTTTGGAAACGGTCCTCTCCCACTAATATGGCGCCGCTAACCAGAGGAGACTGGTAGCAAGTTGATGTGACAAAATGTAAAGTTTGTACAGAAATACAGTTTCTTTATGGATTATATTGATGCCGAATTTACAATAAGACTGTTGACATATGACGTCCTTTATCTTGTGTTTCTAGAGTTATGCATTTGTACGGACACGTAAGGAATTGTTAATATGTAGTATTTCTTAAAGGGAGTTTGGCGTAATACTTTATATATACCTCGTCTTGCCTATCCGTAATCTTGCACGCCCACTTACCCACAAGTATGTGCACAAACACTGAAAAAGTGAGTTTTCCATGATGTGTCCCCTTTAATGGAAAATGGTGTTTTGTCACCTACACTGCAGAGTCCAAGTGACAGTGTTAGTGAGCTGTTGCAAATGGAGAGGGATAAATTGGGCCTAAAAAAGCAACGGATAAGGCAGTCTTTGGAAAAAGAGAGATTGGAGTTGCAGCAGTAGCGGATGGACCTAATTAGGGCAGGTAAGCTGTCAGGTAATGCTGATACTGGTGGTTCAGATGATTCTGTAGTATCCAGTTCACAAAGGTTGAAAATGTTTAATGTCGTGGGAAACTTGTGTCTATTAGCGAAGTTTGATGAGAGATCAGACACCTTTTTCTCCCTTTTTGAACGTGTTGCCAATGCGAGAAGTTGGCCTGAGGCTGACAGTGTGGTTATGTTGCAAATGGTATTGACAGGAAAGGCCCAGGAAGCTTTTTCGCCACTTAGTGCAGTGGACAGCCAGAAATATTGTACTGTTAAAGATGCATTGTTGAAAGCTTATGAGTTGGTACCAGAGGCCTATCGGCAACGCTTCAGGTCCTGGAGAAAGTTTGAAAGCAGTCACATGTTTGCAAGGGACTTAACAAAACATTTCAGCAGGTGGTGTTCTGCATTGGAGGTGACTACTTTTAAGGATCTGTATGATATGATGGTGCTAGAGCTGCTTAAAGATTGCGTTCCACCTGAGGTTGCCACTCATATTGCTGAGCATGGAGTAGGAACTGCCTCTGAAGCTGCTACCCTGGCAGATGAATATGTGCTGGTGTTGCGCCCCTGTAAGGGGAGAAATACACAGGAATAAAGCAGACATGATGTTGCTGGCTTCAAGTCCAAAGTGTAATGAACAAGCAAATACATACATCACATGCTCAACAAACTTCACAATAACAAGTGTCGGCACTGTATCTCCAAAGCAATTCACAACAGAAAAGACGCGCTGCTCTTTTACCAGCCAACAATATTGTTCCCTTAAAAGAAACTGCACAATTGGAATAATACATATTGTGTATATATAGTACCATATAGTACCATTCAACTTACAACATAATACGGTACCTTTAGACAAGCATCATATTAGGCGTGCACTATCCAATGCCGTACTGCCGTTATTCATTCAACCCTGAATACACTTCAATTGTCAGGGTCTGGACTTTTAAGTGTGAAGTGTGGTTTGGTTCTTGTGTGTTCTTGTCCTAGTGTTTCCCACTTGTCTACTTGTTGTGTTCACCTGTGTCTTGTTACTCACCTGTGTTTCATTTCCTTTGTTAGTCTGTTCCTTTATAGGCCTGTCTTGTCCCTTTGTGCTTTGTGGTGTCATTACCCTATGTCGCGTGTGCTTTGCCTCGGTGTTTCTTGTTACCTACCTTTTGTGTTTTTCCATTTTGAAGATACCTCTGTGTTACTTGGCTTACCTGCACTGTGTAAGTGTTCAAATAAACCTGTTAAACTTACTACAAGCTTCCTCCTCTGTCTGCGATTGGGTCCTCTCCTAACATGCCACATAACATCAATCTTGCTTTGAATCTGTCACTCATAAAGCGGTTGTGCAGCTACCCACCTAACAAAACGATCTCCCTTTTACTGACATTTTCCTTGCTATTTTTACCATATGATATACAAAATACACAGGAATAATGAACGAGCTGCAAGCAACATGCTCCCCCCACAGGGAAGACCCAAAAGTGCAGACAGATCAAAACACATCTCTATATCAAAGCAATGGATTACATTAACTGATAATTAAACAGAACTAAAGGAACGACTTGAGATGTTCTTTCAAATACATATTATTTCAAGTGTTTTTCTCAACACCTACATTTTCATATCTATTACACAGATTTGAAATGTATGTTATTTCAAATGCATATTATTTCAAGTGGTTTTCTCAACACCTACATTTCCATACATTTTCACATCCATTACACACTCCCCTTCAAAACAGACGTCGTCCCGACATCATAACTAACAGTATATTACCATTACCAGGTTACTAATGTTTACAAGCCATTATCGAGTGCATAGAAGACTATTTTCTCAGTTTTGCAATACTTCACGCAGCTTGTTCAAAAGTCCATGAATGTATGGAGTGTATGTGTATGTTAGCACTCGGCTTCTCCAAAAGTCCATGAGTGTATGGAGTGTGTATGTATGTTAGCACTCGGCTTCTCCAAAAGTCCATGAGTGTATGGAGTGTGTGTGTATGTGTGTTTAATTATCTTTTAGGTGCTCTCTAGCACCCAGGCACAACAGGCTGGTAGTTAGTGCTGTACCGGTGTCATCCATGCACTTGTTGCTTGCGTTGGTCCATAGGACACTGGCGGGTACCAGTACATGGTGTTACTTGGGAGTCCAGTGCTGTAACAAACTGGATTACCCAGCTGGTTATATGTGAAAACTCTCGGAGCTCGCCTCACTCTCACTGGTCGCTGGAATCCTTGTTCTCTTTCATTGTTGTTTTCGCTTGGAACAGGTAACAGTGGTGCTGGCATTTTCTCTTCCAAGGCAATTTCCTCTTGAACTATCATCTCCCCTTGGCCTGATGTCTCTTCTTCATTCAGCATGTCTCCTCTGTCCTGAGCCTCTCGCAGCTGGGATATGTCTTGTTGCTGATACTCTGCATCCTGTGAGGGTCCCAAGAATTTCCTGTCAGTATCCTCCCTGTCCACAGACTGCATCACAGGCAGAGGCTGATCCTGGACATATAATAGTACCCATGGTCATCGTCATCACTATCACTATCATCATCTTCTTGGTTTAGTTCTTTCTTGTTTCTACTGGCCTGAGCTGTGATTTGTCTCTTTAATTTGGCAGGTTTTAGCTGAATCTCTAGGGGCAAGTAGTCACATGGCAACAGAAGATTACGGTGCAGAATCCTATTTCCTCTCCCTTTACCTTGCTCTGGCAGTACTTCATAGATTGGCATATCTTTCCCCACTTGACAGATAACTTTGTGGATGCCATCTTCCCAGTGGTTCCGAAGATTCCCTGTTCCCCCTCTGGGTGTCATATTCCTAACAAGGACACAGTCACCTTTGTGCAACACAGAACTCCTTACTTTGTTGTCATGGTTTCTCTTGCTCCTCTCTGCACATTTCTTTGCATTTGCTGTTGTGATCTCATATGCGTCTTGCATTTGTTGTTTCCATTTTTTCATGTATTCTTGATGTTCAGTATTCCCCGTCTCAGAGGTCAAGCCGAACAGCAAGTCAACAGGTAGTCTTGGTGACCTCCCAAATAGGAGATAGAATGGAGAGAAGCCTGTAACTTCACATCGAGTGCTGTTGTATGCATACATGAGTTTAGGCAATGACTCTTTCCAGTTTGACTTCTGCCTCTCAGTGAGCATTTTCAGCATTTAAAGTAGTGTTCTATTTAACCGCTCGACTTGTCCGTTGCCTTCTGGGTGGTACGGTGTTGTTCTTGAGCCCATCACTCCACAGTTTTTCTTCAGCTGTGCAAATAACTGGTTTTCAAATTCACCTCCCTGGTCATAGTGGATTCTCAAGGGGAATCCAAACTTCAGTGCATAATCATTAAATATCTTGTCAGCCACTGTCTTGGCAGATTTTGATGTTGTGGCATAAGTTTGTGCAAAGCATGTGTAATGATTGACTATCACCAGTATGTATTCATATCCACCTTTACATTTGTCTAAATGTAGAAAGTCAATGGTCACCAATTCGAATGGCTGGGTTGTGACAATGGAGGTGAGAGGAGCTCTTGTTTCTTTACAGGGCTTCTTCTGTTTGAGGCACACACAGCTTCGAGACACGTACTGCTCTTTCTCTTGCTGCATGTGTGGCCAGAAGAAACGACGTCAAACGAGTGATGTAGTGCGCTCCACACCTTGATGTCCCATTTCATTGTGGTGTTGTCTGAGGACTGTTGATTTATGCTTCTCTGGTAGCACAAGTTGTGTTCTGGACGCAGTCTTTCGGTGAAGTATACCATCTCCATCTAAACTTCTCCCATCTCCCATTTGCAGAGGACATACTTGCTCTGTGCACTGAATGATTTCAGCTGCTGTCCCACTGGTCTTTTATTTGGCTGTTTGCAGTCTATGACAGGGCCAATATCCTGATCATCTCTTTGAGCCTGACATATAGTTGCTCTTGACAAGGGCATAGACATCCTCTCATCTGTTTCTGCACACTCTACAGCCATCATGGACCATACTGTCTTATACTCCTTTGTTTCCACAGCTTGTACTGTAGCTTGTACTGAAAGAGAAGACATTTCCTCGGTACATTCTTCCATCATGGCTTCAATGTCACAGGGCATGAAAGGCAAGGCAAGGCAGCTTTATTTATATAGCACATTTCAAACACAGAGGCAATTCAAAGTGCTTTACATAGGCAATGAGAAACAATCAAAACAATAAGAATAAAATCAATCAACAAAAAATAAAAGGAAATTTTAAAATGTGATAAAATTAAATACGATACATAAAATGAAATAAAACACATTAAATCAAATAAAATACAGTGCAGTAAAAAGATGTAAGAGGAAATAAAAGTGCGTTAGAGAAACCAGTCATGTAAATGCACTGGAGAACAGCAGAGTTTTTAATTTCGTTTTGAAAGCGGCTAAAGTTGGGGCGCATTTGAGATCTTCAGGAAGTTGGTTCCATCTGCATGCAGCATAGTAGCTAAAAGCTGCTTCACCCTGTTTGGTTCTGACTTGAGGTACAACCAGTTGACTGCTTCCTAAAGATCTAAGTGCCCTACTGGGTTTATATTCTTCAAGGAGATCAGAGATGTATTTTGGCCCAAGATTACTGAGCGATTTATAAACTAGCAGCAGCACTTTAAAATATATTCTATAAGTAACAGGAATCCAGTGTAAGGATTTAAGGACAGGAGTAATGTGCTTGGTTCTCGTTAGAACTCTAGCAGCAGCGTTCTGAATGAGCTGAAGCTGTCTGACGGTCTTTTTGGGAAGAACAGACAAGAGGCCGTTACAATAGTCCACTCTGCTGGAAATGAAGGCATGCATGANTTTCTCTAAGTCTTGTCTGGACATGAGACCTCTAAGCCTTGCTATTTGTTTTAGATAATAAAATGCTGATTTAGTTGTTGCCTTGATGTGGCTGCTGAAGCTCAGATCTGAGTCTATTATAACACCAAGATTTCTAACTTGGGTTTTCGTCTTTATAGCTCTGGAATCAAGCTGAGCAATAACTTTCAGTCTCTCCTCCTTGTTGCCAAATACAATGGTTTCTGTCTTGTCTTTATTTAGTTGAAGGAAATTTAATTGCATCCAACTATTTACTTTCTCTAAGCATTGATAGAGTGAATCTAGAGGACCATAGTCACTCGGTGAAAGTGCTAAGTAAATCTGAGTGTCGTCTGCATAGCTGTGATAAGCAATGTTATTGTCATGTATGAGTTGACCAAGAGGGAGCATGTAAAGGTTGAATAATAGCGGCCCAAGAATCGAACCCTGAGGGACTCCACATGTCATGCTGATCCGCTCAGATTTATGATCACCAATGGCAACAACANAAGGCATGCATGAGTTTCTCTAAGTCTTGTCTGGACATGAGACCTCTAAGCCTTGCTATTTGTTTTAGATAATAAAATGCTGATTTAGTTGTTGCCTTGATGTGGCTGCTGAAGCTCAGATCTGAGTCTATTAAAACACCAAGATTTCTAACTTGGGTTTTCGTCTTTATAGCTCTGGAATCAAGCTGAGCAATAACTTTCAGTCTTTCCTCCTTGTTGCCAAATACAATGGTTTCTGTCTTGAATTTATTTAATTGAAGGAAATGTAATTGCATCCAATTATTTACTTTCTCTAAGCATTGATAGAGTGAATCTAGAGGACCATAGTCACTCGATGAAAGTGCTAAGTAAATCTGAGTGTCGTCTGCATAGCTGTGATAAGCAATGTTATTGTCATGTATGAGTTGACCAAGAGGGAGCATNTTTCTAACTTGGGTTTTCGTCTTTATAGCTCTGGAATCAAGCTGAGCAATAACTTTCAGTCTTTCCTCCTTGTTGCCAAATACAATGGTTTCTGTCTTGTCTTTATTTAATTGAAGGAAATTTTATTGCATCCAATTATTTACTTTCTCTAAGCATTGATAGAGTGAATCTAGAGGACCGTAGTCACTCGGTGAAAGTGCTAAGTAAATCTGAGTGTCATCTGCATAGCTGTGATAACCAATGTTATTGTCATATATGAGTTGACCAAGAGGGAGCATATACAGGTTGAATAATAGCGGCCGAAGAATCGAACCCTGAGGGACTCCACATGTCATGGTGATCCGCTCAGATTTATGATCACCAATGGCAACAACATAGCCTCTGTCTTCGAGATATGATCTGAACCAACTGAGGACTGTGCCAGATAAGCCCACCCACTTTTCCAGTCTGTTTAGAAGTATGTCATGGTCCACTGTATCAAAGGCTGCACTTAAATCAAGCAGCACTAAAACTGATGTTTTTCCTGAGTCAGAAAGCGACTAGCAACTTCACTCATACAGTCATGCTTTTATATTGCCTATTTTTGCTTGGCAAATTTTCTTATGTTTCCGCTTGTAAATATAGAAGCTAAGCCCGTACTCACTGGGACAGCAGAAACGTGCTTGATGATGCTGTATTGCTTTTGTCTTTTTGCTTGCTTGATGTTTGCCTCACATGCAAAAGGTCCCTGTTTTGAAACCGGGTGGAAACGCAGTTTTTTATTAAGAATTACGTTACCTTTATTAAGCTGATGCTTTTATTTAAAGCGACTTAGAAGGAGTACATTCATCCTTTTTTTTTTTTTTCATTTAACCAGTTATGTCTGTATGTGTGAAGAACATGCTTTTCAACCGTTTCCATTGTGTAGCATTTATCACGTTTGTCTAACACGTCAATGGTTCCTGTTTCGAAACCGGCTGGAAACACAATTGTATGTTGAGTATTACATTATGACTCTTGAAATATTTGGAGTATAATTGGATAATATACATAACATTATATATTATGCATATATATTATGCTAATAGTATATTTTTATACAACTTATACTATTATATTACCTGAATACTATTCAATACTCACTATTTTATTTACTATTTTTATTTTATTATTTACTATATTATACTACTGTTTATACTACACATACTATTTACTTTGCAAATCTAATATTATTATCATTATATTACTACTATTATATTACAATATACTCATACTACGCCTTATTGTATTTATAGACTATTATTATTAATAATAATAATAATAATAATAATAATAATAATAATATGCTATACTGCTGAACTATAGTATATTATATATATATTGTTGTACTACTACTACTACATCTCACTTTATACTATATTACACTTATATTTCATACTGTTTATACTGTACTATATTTTTATTATTTCTTACCATATCATGTAAATATGTTACACCACGACTATGTCACTTGAGATGAAACTGCACTGTTAGTCTAAGCACAACACGGGTTGTGTGTACTGTAATTTTGAGTTTAATGACTAGTATAGATTCTATTGTTATTCTTTATTTGTATTTTATTCTATCTGTGCTTACTCTGTCCTTGAGCTGCTGTAACACATTCTAACAAATATGTAACAAAATAAAATATAGAAAGCAGACTGACTGCCAGTGTCTCACTATTTGATTTATATTTGCTGATTTTGTTCAAACAGCAGGGATTGTGCAGGAGAGGTAAGAAACCCCAAAGGGCTTATAGTAAAACCTTACCTCTATTATTTACAATTTATCCTAATACTATGGAGATTTGTTTCCTTAACATAATGACATAAAAAAGATTTTTTTTTGTAGTAATAGTAATTATAAATGAAGCAAACGTAAACACATAACACATAAACACTGAGCACATTAACTATGGCATGTCAGGGCACGTGTAGAGGCAACAGGAGAAGGACCCAAATGCAGACAGCAGAGGCTCAAAGCAGGTTCGAAGGTTTTAATGCAAGGCTCACTTGTATACAGGTAGACGGGCAAGCAAGCACAACAACATGAAAGTCCAAATGTAAGCACGGGAAAAACAGGAACAGGAACAGGAACATTAACCATGGAACACGGAGACACGAAAGCACTCAACACAAAATACATGACACATCACAATGAACCGACAAAAACCAAAGAAACAAGACAGGCATAAATACTGACAGACTAACGAGGAAACCAGGAGCAGGTGAACAAAGGGAGCACAGGTGAAGATAATCACGGGTAATCACACACGGGCAGGGACACACAGGAAACCAGAAAACAGACTACAAAATAAAACAGGAAAAGAGAAACCACAGAAAACTGACAAAGACCTACAGAACCTTGACATGGCATAGGCATTTTTTCATGTTAGACATAAACACTGACAGTGGTGGTCAGGTTATTATAGAGAGGTATTCAATTATTATTATGATAGCCTAACTATCGACATTGCAAGCAACTGGAGACAAAACATTTTTTTCTTCTCCCTTAAATATAAAAAAGAGTCATTGAAATAGGTTGAGAGATGTAAATGTTATAGTGTCTTTTATCCAGAAAAAAAGCAGCTCCCCCGTTTACTTGTATTTGTTTATGGGCCAGTCTTGCCGTGTTGACCTATCACAGCAACGTTCCGAAGCAGTCAATGCAGCGTCTACGTATATGTCTGTGATTATACCGCTCCCCATCTGAGTATCTCCACCCATGCCCTGAGAACTAACTTTGCGATGTTTTTTTTCCTCAAAAGCTCCGATCCGTTAGTATTATGCTAGCGTTATGTCAAAGCTAAGAGCTAAACACAGCAACTGCTCTGTTGTTGCACAGACCAGCACAAATCGCTACATCGGCCCCCAGCCTCAGAGGACAGAAGAGCTGAGTGGACAAAGTTTATTTTTGAAGACAATGTCCTAGCTACAGTCGGCAAAAACCTGTAAGCTATGTCTGTGCGAACCACTTTGTGTGTACAGTGCATCCGGAAAGTATTCACAGCGCTTCACGTTTTCCACATTCTGTCATGTTGCAGCCTTATTCCAAAATGGAATCAATTCATTTCTGTTCTCAAAATTCTACACACAATACCCCATAATGACAAAGTGAAAAAAGTTTCTTAGAGAGTTTTGCAAATTTATTAAAAATAAAAAACTAAGAAATCACATGTACATAAGTATTCACAGCCTTTGCCATGAAGCTCAAAATTGAGCTCAGGTCCATCCTGTTTCCACTGATCATCCTTGAGATGTTCCTACAGCTTAACTGGAGTCCACCTGTGGTAAATTCAGTTGATCGGACATNTTTTGAGTCCATGGTAAAGTGGTATCATTCCCACACGGTCCATTCACCTCCACATTCACTTCTAATCGGTGGATCTTAGTTTCAAGCACTGCAATTTTCTGGAGAAGTTTGTGGAAGTCGTCCGTGGAGAAGGGAGGCATCTTGCTGCTAACTAGCTTCAGCTAATCCCAGGTTTCCAGTCACTGTAGTTCAGTACAGTGAGACAGCAAAAGGCTTGTGCTGTTTGTAGGCCACGCTCGTGCAGTACTGGCGAGGTAATAAAAGTGATAAAAAATATGTTGATAGCCTTCTGTGTCTTTCATAAATTGAAGTCCCAGTTATTTATAAGTATTCCGGGTCCACTGTCCATAAGTTTTGGAAGAAAAGAAAAACAAGGATACAAAAAGAATGTAAGCAAAGCGGAGAGCAGCAGCAAAGCGTCTGCACTGTAAGAAGCAGGAAGCAGCCATGAAATATCTGTGCATGGCAACTACGGTATGGTTAGGGTTAGGGAAAGGTCGTAGTTATTGCAAATAAATCATGGTTAAGGTATGGTTAAGGTTAGGCAACTAAAACGTCACACACCCACCTAGCTTCTCAACCTCTACACTTTCACTTTCACACTACCTTCTGCATTGGCACTGAACATCAGTGTGAATGTAATTCCTAGGGACACCGGGCTGCTGCTCACCTCTACAGGAAATTAATGAACTCCTGGTGACTGTGTTGATTGCGTTGACTACCTGTCTACATGAACTTAATTCACAGATAAGACTTACTTATCTTCATTTCTTGTAGTGCACCTCTGTATCTGTCATTGCAGTACATTATTATCACTAAGCGTACAACCAGAAATAGTCATGTTCAAGTTACCTGTTATCATGCTTGAAATGATGAGTGGGAGGATGACAAGCTTCAGCATTCGCATGAGGATCTCTCCTGGGAAGCCAAAATACTGCTTGTGGAGCTGGGAGAGGGATGCATACTCTCTGACCACGACACCCAAACTGATCCCTGAAAGATCGGGAGAAAGACAGAGTCAAACCATGAAGAATTCTTGGTTTCCGCTGAAGGAAAAAATGACATCCTTGGATCACAGAGCAGACAACAATGATGGCTGCATATACATGGGTCAAGCTTCATCATAAAGAACAATGAAATTGGTATTATGTTGCTTAAATGCAGAGTTTGTTCTGCAAAAGATACTGTCATGTTATGTCAGCGAGGTTTCATCTGTACAGAATTTATGAGGCACAGCACTCATTGGTCTATATTTTTCAGCTATAAACCTCACATGGATTCCACTCACTGATTTTAGTAATGCACTCCAAACCTCCACCTGTGTTATCACACGTAACAGACCGCCATTAAAGATGCCTGTAAAATATTGCAATGACACAGCAACTGGCTTAGAACTATGGATGTATAATGAGACCGGGATAGGGCGCCGCCGCTCAGCCTTGCTTCCAATTTTGCCCAGTGGCCACTCGAGGTATTGCAGCGAAAAATTCCCCTGCGGCCCAGAAATCATTTTCCCCATAGGCCACCATTGTAAAAGAGATGTCAGTAATACTGTTGACAACCATCTTTCTATCCAGTTCTTATAATACATCCATTCTTAGAACTCACTCAATCTTTCCCATTTGGGAAGCTGCAGATTTTCCATAAGGTGGAGCTGTTTGGCAGCAGCAGTTTCCAGCTGCAGTGAAGATATTTTAATGTTGCCACCTACAGTCAAAGAAAGCTGCCAAACAGCAAAACACTTGTGCCACCTGCAGGCAAGGAGTGTCACAGCTGCAGTTTTGACTGTGTATGTTTTGCTTGTACCACCTGTAACCTAAAATAAAATGGAACAGCCACTCTGCTATTTGCCACTGCAGTCTGAGGTGATCATGGTTGAACATTTTTTATAGCTGTTACGATGTATGCAAGGAGAAGGAGGCAAGCGCAGACAGACCCGGAGGCTGAAGCAGTTTCAATGATTAATTTAACTCCCACGCAGGTACAGGGTAGGCAGGCAAACAGACAGGTAGACATGCTTGTCTACTTCTGCCTGATGAGTGATCACTTTGTGTGCCTAAATAAAAATGCCAATGATAGACATGACAAATGTGTGACAGACATGAGACAGTAATGGCTGCAACTTTGGACTCTCCTTGATGTTAGAAGAATCAATCAATTTCTTGGTCACACAAGGTCTGTTCACTTAGGATGAATGAGTTTACATTCAGGTCACAGTTTTCATTTGTTTAGTACAAGTACAAGACTTTATGAATAGTAAATGGACATGACTTATATAGCACTTTTCAACCTTAACAGTTCCCAAGAATTTAAGTAACGGTCTTATTCACACACCAATGCCAAAGGGACAAAGGCCAAATGTGGACAGGCGGAGTTGGGGATCAAACCGCCAACCCTGGGACTAATGGATGACCTGCTGTACCTATAGCCACACTATAATAGTTGCACGTCAAGTGAACTTCTGTGTTACATGTAATCGTTGACAAATGTATATTCATTAGTTCATTTCCTCTAGTGGCACCCCGTGGTCAGATTGCCTTCTTTGCTTTCTACAAAAGGCATCTTACACTATACAACACAGCATGTCATTAAATGTGTCGAGCAACAACCAATCCGCCCCATGTGTTTGACTCACAGAGCTGCTAGCGTAGCTATAGACTCTTGGCCTCTGCATGCCACATCTCTCTCTTTTTGAAATCTGGTTAGGATCAACCTCCTTATTCCACAGAAATATCCACTTAACAAACCTCACATTGCCTGTAGGTGCCGCCCATTGGCACATTATAACTGTTCTTGCACAGGTTGCACAATGGGAGCTGCTGGGTCTGATTTCAGATGCAGATTCTCTGTACATGCAGATTCAAATAATGACGTATGTGTTAATCAGTGACCTGTAGAGGTGTTAGTAAGTTAGTGCAAGTGTTGAACTTTGGACAGAGCTAGGCTAGCCTGTCTCCAGACTAATTGTCCCCTGGCTACAGCTCTGTACTTAACACACAGACACATTGATACTGATCTCCTCAGTTCACTCTCAGAAAGAAAGCAAATAAGCGTATTTCCAAAAACTGTTGAACTAATCCTTTAATATACATTCACTCTAAATTTGTGTATTCATCTAACAGAGGACATGCAGCTCAAGGTAACCTGTCAGAAATATGAAAAGAAAATATATCTAATAACTCAATTAAAAGCATCTGAACCCTTTTCAATGTGCACTGTGCTGTGCTGGCTCAGTGCTGGGACTCCTCACATCAGACCCAGCATCAGCTGTCCATTCAGTCTGGTCACGTTTGACTGAGACACATCCAGACACAGGGGGAGAGGACAGAGGCTATGTCTCCTACAACACCACACTCAGTACCCCTTCTTTCTCCATCCTTTCATGAAATATAAAGGTGAAATACAATGCGTGTACTCCTTAACACACATTTAGCATTTACTGTTGCTGTTTAGTCGAGCAGTGGCCAGCTGATGCAAAAGCTTGATTTATTTCAACAGTGACAGCAGCTGAAAGCAAGGCTGAATGGTAACACAAAGAGGGAGGGATGGACATATAAATAGCAATGAAGATAAGTAAAAAATGGCATCAATGAGGCTGAAAGCATCTCATTCTCTCAGCGTACACGAGCAGACATTAAGGGGCTTCCACATACCGAGCAGCACTGATAAAACGGTGGCAATCAGAAGCCAGTTCCTCCTCAGCAAGCCTCTGAAATTCACGCCTCGTCGCTCTTTGTTACCCATCATGTCCATGGTGTTGCTTTTTCCTCCAAAAAGGGAGAAACAACAATGGCCCCCGTGGAGACACAAAAGACTCCTGTGGTCGGGATGTCAGCTGCAGACGACGCAGGGGAGGATGGAGGAGTCGCGTTGCTACAGCAAGGGATGCAGCCGTCAGACGCTGCTGATGGCCAGCGATGGAGTGAGGGAGGGAGCGTGTATGTGTGTGTGTGTGTGTACTGGAGAAGGAGAGAGAGACAGAGACAGAGAGAGAAAGAGGGAGGGAGGGAGGGAGGGAGGGAGACGGTCTCCTTCTCCCTCCGTCACCCTTCCCCCACACAAGGTGTCTGTGACATTTTCTCCTTTTTATGAGTGACACCAGCCTGTGTTGTAGGCAGAGGGGTTAGGAAGTATAGCTAAGCCCCCCATTTGGAAACAAATTCAATGTTAAAGGATGATTCCAAGATTTTCTACGATCTAGTCTGACCTCCACCTAGAGCAATTCCATACACTAAAACTCTGTTCAGTTTAAGCTTTATTAATGTTGTATCTCAGTCTGGCTTCCACTAAAAAGCACCTTACATCTGGTGTCTGTTCTGAGTCTTCAGTCCAGACCATGCAGAGCTGCTGTTATTTTTTTATCTTATTGCCTGACACTATTCTTACAAAAATCTGGGCCCCACACACATGCAGCCTCAATGGCCAATTTAAGAGCATAATTCAGCCCTCTTTTCTCACCATGCTATAATGACTGCGAGGCGTTCACTCTGAGGTTTTACAACATTATAGCACATTACTCCCACTACTGATCTTTAGGTCCTCATTATACTCTGGACATAAGATAACAATGGACAGCCATCTTACACTGAGGAAAGATTATTGTATTTCTGTATTTCATAATTTGTTTCCAACATGTGCTGGCCCAGTCTGTTGCAACATAGAAGTAGCATAATATAACTTAAGAAACTTAAATTAACAATCCATATATTTACAAAAAAGCTGGCCCCAATACTGCAAACACAGGATTAGAACCTACTGTCACTCTCCAACTGACTGACTCATCTTAATACAGGGAGTCATGTTAAATAATAACTCAGGTGAGATATTAAGTGGTCTTCATGCTTCATGTTAAATAATTATTAGAACACATGTGATGCTGCTGAAGGTTTATTTTCATCAGTAAGGTTTGACACAATAATAAAACTGATCAAACACCGTAGTAAACTGATCAAATTTCAAAAGGCATTACTTTAGAAACATCTTAGAATTGTATATTATTGTCTAATACTTGCAGATGGTGAAAGTTCACCTGAAATCCTCAGCACAGTTACTGCACTGACAGTGGTGCTCAGCAATAATTGCAGATAGAAACACACTTTTAGTTCCCGGCTTTTTGAGGGCCCTGGGTACTTGGTTACGCTATTCCTCTCACTACATCACCCCTCCTTACCTGTATTGCCTCAAAAATCTGTTATGTGACTATGATGCCATCTACTGGAGCACCTTAGAATTAGTGTTCTGTGTGACATCCCATCCATCCATTATCTATACCGCTTATCCTCAGAGGGTCGCGGGGGGGTCTGGAGCCCATCCCAGCTGACATTGTGCAGGAGGCGGGGTACACCCTGGACTGGTCGCCAGTCAATCACAGAGCTGACACATAGAGACAGACAAACATTCACACTCACAGTCCCACCTACGGTAATTTAGAATCATTAATTAACCTGCATGTCTTTGGATGGTGGGAGGAAGCCGGAGTACCCGGAGAGAACCCACGTGGACACGGGGAGAACATGCAAACTCCACACAGAAAGGCCCCAGCCGACCAGGGGGGTCGAACCAAGAACCCTTTTGCTGTGAGGCGAAGGTGCTAAACACTGTACCACCGTGGTGCCAGACAAATAATCTCAAATCCAGGTCTACTGTCTGGCTTTTTGGGAGCTTTCAACCCAACCCTATCGCTGAAAACATCGCAATACCATCTGCACGACTAGGGTATGGTTAAAGTTAGGCAACTAAATAACATAATATGAGGTTTATTCATGCTCTCCAGAGAATTAAACCTTTGGATTTTAACGACCCCATGACCTGTCCTTTAATACCACCCTTAGGATAAACTTAACATTTTTTCCCCTACTACTGGTAAGGCTCTACGAATAGCAAAAACCTTTGTATGTTGCTCATTTCATCCAACACTTTCATACTGTGGGCGGAGAACTTTTCAGCTTCTAGGGGCTTTTATCTATTTGAACTCTGGAATTCATTTCAAAGTGACAAATCAGTACTCCAACCTGCTTGCTGTGGAGTCCTGGCTGCTGCTGACATGGACCTGGACCTGGTAGCACCTGCATCTATCAGTGACAGACTGTACACTGTTGGTACCAGCCTCCATCTGGGACAGCCTCCTTGCCAGACATACTACCACTGTGTCCTCCCAGCACAAGAGCCATGGTCCTGAACTTGAACAGGAAGCACAACACCACCACTACGGAGGATATTCATAAATCCATTTATAACACATAAAACAAATGTACATAAGCAGTGTTATTCTTTTCCATTCTGAAAGTGAGCATTGTTGGATTACCAACACACAATGTGTGACCAACTTTTATACTTTTTGAATATTTCATTTTCAAGCTTTCAAACTACTAATACACCAAACCTATACACAGACATTGTTCCAGTCATCTTCCTCTTTCTTCTTCCTCTTTTAGCAGCTTCTGTTAAGTTTAACTCTAGGCTATGAAAACTTTTCAATCCAGTTAGAATGAACAATGCATGGATGGGCATTTTTTCAGACAGCAGCAATGCACTGTGTGTACTGCACATGTCTGCTCCTCCACAGATGTCATTTTGAAGATACCTTTTACTCTTTACTGACTTGTGTTTATTTCTAAAGTGAGATATCCATGATTTAAAACTTGGTTCATGGTTCTGGTAAAATCAATAATACTTTAAAGAGTAACTTCACACCCCCTGAAAATCCAGGGCCCTCATTTATCAACAGTGCGTACGCACAGATGTGTGCGTAATGCGTGCGTACGATCATTCCTACGCAAAGTGTGGAATTTATGAACTTGTACTTTTACTTAGGAATGTGTGTAAATATAAGC
>LKNJ01009221.1:0-15013 GCA_002120245.1 Maccullochella peelii | reverse complement strand
ACCAAAATAATACTAAGAAGTCCAAAAATCAAAACACCACAAGTCCAGACCGTGACATGAGGTACTGATACTCGTAATAATAATAATAATAATAATAGTAATATAGTTCTTTCTACTCCACTACATTGATCTGACAGCTGTAGTTACTTTTCAGATTAAGATTTTACACTTAAAAAACACATGATAAGTTTATAAAATGAGATTAAAAGAGTGCTTCCCAATCATTTTGAGTTGTGAGCCCTCCAGATGTCTTTGAGTTGTTAGCAGCTCCACCATGAAGAGATTCCCCCTCTAAACCTCTCAGATGGTTTCATTTAAATAGGTATTGGAGGCCCACATTATTAACATTTTATTCAACAAAAAAGCAAAGTTTTCCAGAAAATGAAAACAGATTTGTGTATCAGAAGAACCAGAACCTTTGGAGGGGCCTGAGCCCTAAGTTTGCTTGAGTAAAGGATCTGAATACTTCTTCCACCGCTGCCGTGGACAAACATGTCCTGGTCTGCTCTACTACAGCTTCCTGTTTGGAAGCACCGGTCTGATAGTTAGGCTTGAAATAATTGGAGCGACATTACATGGAACTGTAAATGTGTGTGTGTTGTGTGTTTGTGCCAGTGTGTGCATGTGTGAGATGGAGGTTATTGATACCTTTTTGTGGATGTTAGGAACTATAATGAAGGTGTGCAAACAGCAAGGAATGCATCATTTGTTATTTTGAGCTGCTTTTAGTTTTAGAGGACGCAGTGTGTTGGTGTGTCACACCCTGACACTGAGTGTGAGTGTAGCAGCTCTGAGCTGCAGCTCTACCTGTAGCCACATGCCTCATCTGCTCTCTTAATCCACTGGTACTCAGGAATGCAGTTGGCAAATTGTGTGTGTGAGTGTGTGTAAGTGTGTGTGAGGGTGGCTAGGTACAGATGTGTGAGTGGTATAAGTATATAAGTAAATGACCTCGTACACAGGTGGGACAGCTCAAAGGTGGACCGCTGCTCCTTTGATAACTCAGGAATGAGGAAATGTTTACATTGTCACACAGTGGAGTAATGTTTACAATGTGATACACACACACACACACACACACACAGACACACACACACACACGGATCATAAATCACATCTCCATGGAAAGAGTGAACTCCGAACCTGCTTCTTGTCTCACCTAATTTCTCATGTCATGGCTCATGTTGACACACTCCTCACTTATCACAGATTGTAGGATTAGAATGGATCGGGGTGTTTGGGAACAAGGACTGATCCATGTGAGGAGTGTTTAAATCTCACACACAACTTCACAACACTGACACAAACCCACACAGAGGACATGGATTGTCTTCAGAGTTGACAGATGTCCTTTGAGTGGCCGAACAGTGTGCACAGTTTATGATCTACAACAAAAGAAATGAATGGAAGGTCATTTTTTGGGTTCTTTGTTTGGTCTGTAGTGTTCTTCCAGTCATTCTCGTTGACTTCTTGCTTCTTCACAGAATGTTTTGTCTGTGCGCCCCCTGGCATTTCGGAGAATACTGCAGCGGATAGCGTGTTGAGCAGAAACACCTCTGCTCCACGGTGTGTTAAAGGCCTCCTGAGGACATTATTGAGGACTGTTGGCACCTATTCATTTTAAAAGAGCAGCGGCTAATGGGGAAACTCCAACACTTGACCAATGGTGTAACTTCATCATTCAGCCAAGAACATTGTAAATAAGCACTGAAAACTGATTTTCAGATCAGCCAAATTACTTCAATCAAAAAGCTTTTATTGTAAACTGGAAACAACTGAACAAAAACCATTTATTACATTTTCCTACCAACACCTTTTCCCTGTAAAACTCATCTTGCAGAAGCTGACAGACACCCAGCCCTGCCGTATTATCACCTTTAAAGTTAGCTGACATGTTAGCAAACAGTCTATTTACACATAACAGACACAGAGCTACGTTATCATCCTATTGGACAAATGTAAGTCCAATATCATTTTTAATTTTCTTTAATCAAAGATTCAAAGCTGCTTTGGATTCCCAACCCACACTGCCTGAAATATATAACAAGTCATGGAAATATAAAATGTAATGTAAGGTTTGCTTTCCCATAACATATTATATTGTGAACTTGCTTTTCTGCTTTCTCTGCTTTTTTGCTGG
Source organism: Maccullochella peelii (assembly GCA_002120245.1). Lineage (NCBI taxonomy): Eukaryota > Metazoa > Chordata > Actinopteri > Centrarchiformes > Percichthyidae > Maccullochella > Maccullochella peelii. The sequence goes on along the minus strand of LKNJ01009221.1, from coordinate 12,873 downwards.
TGTTTCTTTTGTCATTACTGCCTTTTTCTTTTACACCATTTTCTTCATTCTTCCCCTCTTTCCCTTCTATTTTCACTCTCCTCTCTGAAAACAGCCCCCCCATGTCGTCTGCCTTATTCAGAGTCTCCATGACATTTCAGAGAATTTCAGAGTTTTATCAGAGATGTAGGTTAGCGATTGTCTCACTCCAGATACTTAGATAGCCACACCTGAGCACACAGAGTAGTGAGATCAACAAAGCACTCCAATGCACTGCTGACAAAAGTCTGTTTGTTCTATCACAAAATAAAGCTGGATAACATGTTCAGTCACATACAGTGGCTCTGAAAAAATAGCTGTTGACGTTTCTGCACAAGTACAAAGTCCTAAAATACAGTTACGATGTAGATCATCATTGGTCAAATATACTCTAGTCTTTCAAACCCAAATTGGTAAACCCCATGACACAAGATGGGCTGAGATAAAAACCAGATACCTCTCAGAGGTTTACTTACTTAAGTACCATTTTGCATTCTGCTACTTAAAGCGGCTTTACGAAATATCTTTAAATCAACAAAGGATCCCGTGACTACTTGCATGTGAAAGGGCTCGCTCATAGTGATGAACACACAGACTTATTAACTTCCCCTCAGCTACAGGACGTGTTAGCTCCTTTCAGCTGGTTGTTTTGGTTTTCTCGCCCGCAACTCTACTGTCTTGGTTCAGCAGACAGACAGAGTTAGAGACTAGATGGTAAACACAGCAGAGCATTTAGCAGCTAAAGAGCCAGATATTTCCCTCAGGAGTTGGACAGAGAGGGAAACATGAAACATGAAACATGAACGCTAATGTTGCTCCGTATCCGCTGGATGTTTAAATGGACAACTGTTTGTTAACAAGTTCACCATATCACCTTAATAGGTGATAATATGTCAGATGTGTTTACAGCTTGTTTCCGCTTCCCCCAAGAGGCCAAAAAGTATGTTATTGCAGCTTTAAGTATTTCCCCTTTAAAGAGAATATGTTTTTCTTACAATTCAGAGAAAATATTGAAGATTGTTTCCCCGACATGTGAGTACATTTTACTGTTTCCTACTCTAGTAGGATTTGACTTTTTCTGTCACTACTGCTACATTTACTACATATTAATTTGCTTTAATTTGACCCCAGCATTATACTGTATTTAATGAAAAGTTTTGCCAGTGAGTAAATACAGTCAAATGAGACACAATGAGACAAGGGGGACGGGTATACAGCCCTTGTGGAAACTGTGTCTTTGCACAGCCACATGTGATACTATAGAGAATGACTATGCAACCCTTATTCTGTCTTTGACATGTGGCTCAGTCCTGAAACATGCAGCCTGTGACAGGAAATGATCACAGATCAATAAAGAAGTGAGAGGACAACCAAAAGCTGGCCAATAGGTTAACACGTGTGACCTCATGTTTAGAGACCTTCGCATCCCTGCAGGGTTAAACCAGGATGAGCCCTCAGCATATTGGTCAGTGTCACCACTTCAAAGAGGTGGTAGATGTGTGAGTGTGTTGGGAGTGTGTGGCTGTATTTGTCTTTTTGTCGACCCTCAGAGGAGCATATGGCAGGCAACACAAAGCCTTAACCCAGCTCCTATCAGTTCACTCTTCCTTGCAAAGGTGAACAACAGGACAGTCAGGCATGCATGCACGCACGCACACACACACACATACACACACACACACACACACACACACACACACACACACACACACACAGGAAGAGCAGATAATGTGAGCATTAACCCTCACCAAAACACCTATTATGTGATTTATGTAAGTCTGTGCTCTCTTTGGATGCATATTGATGGAGAAACAAGAGCTTTAATTCCAAAGAAATACCAGTGAGGACAGAGGGAGGGTCTCACACACTGCAGATAAAATTATCTTCATGAAAACTCTCAAGCGACGAGTGATCTGCACAAACCCAGTTCTTGTTGTTTTTGCTGCCACTGAGAATGAATGTGTGGCTGCAGGTTTGACTGACCTCCTGACAGCTGATTATTAAAGTTGTTACCTGTAATAACTTTAATAAGTTACTTCCTGTGGGTTGCAGGTTTGTAGTATAGTGCAATATAAACTCACCTAATGAAAATAGAGTCTATTAAGAACACCATGTGAAAATGATTTTACATAACTGTAGATGATTCCTATGTTTGCTGTATGATGACACCAACTGAGGAGTATACAGTAGTTTTTATTTACTGGCTGTAGTGCATAACTTGAACTTGACTGTGTTATCACAGATTCTTCCCGGCAGCCTGGAAGGAAAAACATTGTTTCCAAGACGCAGCCAGAGGCCCTGAATTGATCTTGTTAGGATCTATGATATTTGTCTGGTCTTGGTTATGTTTTGGTTAAGGTTTTGTCTTATTTTGAAAAGGTCTTGTCTATGTTTCCTGTGGGTTCTTGTCTGTTTGTGTTTCCCCTGTATCCCTGCCACCTGTGTCTCTGCCAGGATTGCTTTCACCTGTTCCCAGTTACTCACCTGTCTCTAGTTTCCTCGTCAGCCCTGTGTTCTCTTTGTGTTTTGTTGGGTCATTACTCTCTGTTAGATGTTTCATGTGCCAGGTTTTTGTATTTCGTTCCATGTCTGTGAGTTTATTCATGTTTCTCTGCTGAACTATCATATTGGATAACCTCTGTGTTCCTGTGTTTTTTGGACTTACCGGTTTTTGTGTACCTGTCAACCAGCCGTCACCTGCAGTAAGAACAATAAACCTTTTTTGTCACTTCCACCTCTGAGTATGTCTGCATTTGGGTTCCATTCCTACACACTCGTAACCCCACATCCTAACAGATACCATCTAGACGATACACATCCTAACAGATGTGCCTGCCTCTGTGAAACAGGCCACAGGTGAGCCACTGTGAGCGCTGCACTTCAGCCATATTCAGATTAGTGCTGGAAACCAAAACAAAGACTAAACAACATCTGAGGTTTCCCTCTGTGAGCTCATGTGGGTTCAGATGACTCATCTGCTCGCCACTACATTAGAGTGCAGTATGTTAAGGTAAAAGTATGGTCGTTCTGCTCTTCAGTAGTACTGCTGATTCTTCTTTATATTTCTCCATGTTTGTTAATAGAGGTGGGGCAGGCACATTTCCATTCATGGACAGTAAACAGCTTTCAGCTTTTATTTGTATGGTTTGGCTATGTGTAGTGGATTTTAGAGATACCAACATGACTCCTGGAGACATTTTTCATTAGTCACCAAAAAAGGCTGTAGACTTAAAATATTTTTTCATAGGTTGTATATTTACTAAAGGAATGGTTAAACATTTCAGAAAATATGCTTTTCACTTTCTTATTGAGTCAGATGAGAAGTCTCTGCTGGTTGCCTGGCAACCTCATGGTGATGACAAGACTCCAGGAAGTTATTGCATATGGCCAAAGAACTAGTCTAGCACATAACCCTCATAAAACCACAACATGCCGTTATGTCGATATAACGTGTTAGTCAGGGAGCTTTAGAGCAGCTGGTAGGTGGATTTTGTTACCTTTGGACAGAGCCAGGCTAACTGTTTCCCGTCTTTATCTTTAGCTTCATCGTTCATTTAGTCAACACATACGAGAGAGGTATTGATCTTCTCATCAACAAATTTTGTTTGGTCTATTTTTCACAGATCTATCAGAATGCTCTTTTAACTCTGTTTTTTTAGTTTCCATGTTCAGCAGGGGAGTAAAATGCATATTTCAGCCAGTGTGCAACCGCAGAGGGTGGAGTTAAAAGAGCATATCTGGAATATACAGTATGTATGTACAAATTCTATTTGTACTAGCTGGACTTTGACTATAGTTACATGCATCTCAGCTCTCTTTGTCTTTGGTCTAATGCTGTGTGTGTATATAAAATGTCATTCAATTCAATTCAGTTTTATTTATATAGCGCCATATCATAACGTTATATCAGGGCACTTTGTCATAAAGAGCAGGTCTAGACCGACTCCTTATGTGTACAGAGACCCAACAATTCCCATCAAGAGCAAGCACAAGCAACAGCGGCAAGGAAAAACTCCCTTTTAACAGGCAGAAACCTCGAGCAGAACCAGGCTCTGGGTGGGCGGTCATCTGCCTCGACTGGTTGGGTTGAGAGAGAGGGGAGGGAGAGAGCAGGAGGAAAACGAACATGCAGTAACACAGCACAGTTCAGTTCTACATACAGATGTAAAGCAACAGTAGTGGAAATAGTATTAATGTTAATACAAATAAAAGTAATAGCAATGTGGTAGTAGTAATANATAATAAGTCCAAAAACAACAATAACAGCAGCGGCTGCCGAGCAGCAGCACGGGGGCAGTGGATGGCCCGTATCACAGATCCAGGCTCCGCAGCTCCGCAACCACAGATCACGACTCCGCAGCTCCGCAACCTCAGATCCAGACTCTGTAGCTCCGCAACCACCGATCCAGACTCCGTAGCTCCGCAACCACCGATCCATACTCCGTAGCTCCGCAACCACCGATCCATACTCCGCAGCTCTGCAACCACAGATCACGACTCCGCAGCTCCACAACCTCAGATCACGACTCCACAGCTCCACAACCTCAGATCATGACTCCGCAGCTCCGCATCCTCAGATCCAGACTCCGTAGCTCCACAACCACTGATCCAGACTCCGTAGCTGCGCAACCACCGATCCATACTCCGCAGTTCTGCAACCACAGGTCATAAAGTTCCCAGAACCAAAGGGGACAATCCAAAACCCAAAGATATTGAATTTACAGTATAATCACATAAAAGCAGCAGATTCGCACTGTTGAGAAGCTGAAAGCAGCTAAAGTTGGGTGTTTTTGCTTGATAAATGATCAATGTTTCATTGATTACTTTTCTGTCCATTGACAAATATTTGTGGCACTGGTTCTGATGCATGGAATTGTTTTCTATGTGTAATGCTTAAGTGCAGCAGTGGAGGGTAATTCATGTGTAATTTGTGTGCTATGGTCGAGTCATGCCTAGGTGAGTATAATCAAGACGCTCTCTTTGTTTTGGGCTGTCAGGTGTGTGACAAGTGGTGGGGAAAGGTATTTCCGCTGGGAGTTGCTCAGTTTCCTGGACACAAATTCACTCTTGGCTTCCAAGTGAAGGTATGAGCGCCTGACGTTAGTGAGTCTCCGGAGTCATTTTACTTCTTTTATTGTTGCTGCCACACAGGCGGTGAGTCACATCACTTAAGATTCATTCTGGTAAAGGTGCAAGCTGAAACTCACCGTGACTCACTCTCTCTGGATTGTTGTGCTGTTTTTGTCACTGGATGACAGGAGCAACTAAATGCCCTAAGTCTATGCAGATGACACCATTTACCTCAAAATCTTGCAAACTCACTTGTATGACATAAAGCTGATCATTTATCAGACAAAGAGGAATTGCTCAGTGCTCCCTGTTGAGGAACACTGTGAGACAGATATGGCTTTGGCAATACTTGACATGTGATCCGCTTTTGTAATGGAGATCAAACAACCACAGCACGAAAACTGGCCTCACTAACTGTAAGCGGTGAAGAGCACCTTACTGGTACAGTCACACACACACACACGCGGTCAGAATGTGCACACGAAAGGGTGGAGTCGGTGTAGTGGGACTATAGTCTCACCCGAGCGGATCAGATCTTGACGTGATGCGTCGGGAAGGTATCCAAGGTGAGGTTTCCAGGGAATTACGCAGCGTCAAACCACACCGGGATGTGTTTTAGTCTAATTCTGCTTTGGAATCACAACCGATGCTAATTCCCGTAATCTGATTTATATTTGGACAAATCTAGAAGAAACCACTAGTTTATGTACAGTCATGGAGCACCCTGCATTGGCCCTGTCTCGCGTGCAGCCCTCGCTGAGAGCAGCGCGTAAAAGCGAGTGGCTCCGGAGCGCCCTGGCCCATCACCACTGCCCCGATCCCGGCGTGGACAACGAAATCGTCGTCCTGGCCACTGGAATAGACCAATACCTGCAGGAGGTCTTCCACCACCTGGCCTACCCCAACCGGGACGATACGGTGTCAGCGGAGGATTTCACCGCGCTGTGCGTCGTGCTGGGACTCACCGGAGGAAAGAGGACGATAAAAGCAAAGGAAGCGACTGGAGATGGGGAAAAACACGAAGAAGACGAAGAGTTTAGGGATGTGTGTTCTGGGCTGCCCTGCCAGCTGTCCTTTAAAGACTTCCACTCGCGGCTCTGTGGGTATTTCCGTGTGCGCAGCGCTCGTAGAGGCACCGGGGAGTGTGATGGGCGCCTGCCCCTTACTGAAGACACGGAGCTGGTGGAGCGACAGATCCGGCTCCGCTGGCCGCGTGTCAGACGGAGAAAATGTGTGAGTTTTGATCTGACCAGGGACCAGAATGGACCCGTTAACAAATCAGTTAAACGTCGAACCGCAGAGGACCGCGAGTCAGGTACCAGGATGCCCATGTTACATCCTCCTATGATCATTGAGAGTCCAGAGTATTTAACAACCTTACTTCACAGAGTAGCATAAGTTTTTTGAAGTAAAATACCTCAAAATTGCACTTAAGCAAAGTACTTGAATTGATGTATTTAGTTACTTTCCACCATTGCCTACATTCTCTAAAAATAAAATAGTGGAGATTCAGAAGTGTAAGCTTCCTTGTATGTTGTAGTTGTTAGAGGAGGAGATAATTTCTGCTGCACTGACACTAGTTTCGTCAGATTTATAGATCTCTTCAAGAAACACTAGCTGTCCAATACATAACATTTCCCTCTGAAATAGGCTAGTGTAGTAGAAGTAAAATGGAAATACTCAGGTAAAGTACAAGTACCTCAAACTTACAGTAGTACAGTACTTGAGTAAATGTACTTACTTTTCACACTTTTTTATAGCCTACTGCTTTTTCAGTGAAACTGAGGACTGAAGTATTGTAGGACATCAGCTTGAGAGGACAGAATTTATCAGCATTTGAACTGAAACACTGTACTGTGTTCCTTTAGTTGGATCAAAAAAAGTTGGATCATCTCCTGTCCTCTCCTCCTCTCATCTCCCCTCATCCTCTCCTCTCATGTCCTCTCCTCTCATGTCCTCTCCTCTCCTGTCCTCTCCTCTCATCCTCTCATCCTCTCCTCTCATGTCCTCTCCTCTCATGTCCTCTCCTCTCATGTCCTCTCCTCCCCTGTCCTCTCCTCTCATCCTCTCATCCTCTCCTCCTGTCCTCTCCTCGCATCCTCTCCTCTCTCCTCTTCTCCTCTCCTCTCCTCCCCTCTCCTTTCCTCTTCTTCTCCAGATGAGGTGGCAGCTCTGAGGGAGCTGGTGGAGGACCTCCGCTCGGCGCTGCAGGGGAGTGATGCTCGCTGCCTGGCCCTGGAGGTGGCACTCCGACGGGACAGGAGCCGCACCCTCCCTTCTCTGTCCAGTCCAAACTCCACAGTTTCAACCCCCACAAAATCCATCACCTTCACACAGGGAAAACTGGTACCAACACACAGAATTAAAGGACAGTGCAGTGGTGCTGGAGGAGACGGGGCGAGGAGGGTGGCGAGGAGACGGGACATCAGGGACCCCCTTCTGAGGGAGCTGAAGCTGATCCGCTCCTCACGTGATGGACAGCTGGAGGAGGCCATCAAATTCAATGAGTGTCTGGAGGGGGAGCTGCGATGGGCGTACCAGGAGGTGCGCAAGCTTCAGGGGGTGGAGTCTGCACTGAGGAAAGAGAACGCTCAGATCAGGTTGGAGTTGTTTTAAGTTGACTGAATGATGTTGAATGGATAGATATTAGCAAAATGGTCTGATGAGCTTGGATGATCTCCATCAGGAAGCGGGCGGAGGAGGCCAGGGAGGCTCTGAGCTTGGGGCTTCAGAGGGTTCGGATGATCCAGGAGCAGGCTGAGTCTGTGCCGCAGCTCCAGTCCATGATCACCCAGCTGGAGGCTGAACTACACCAGTACAGGTGCAAACACTGTGTATGGTCTGGAGGAAAGAGCACGCGTGTGTCTACACATCATTTGCCTCTGTGCTCTACTGATTTGAAATTCAATGCACTAAAGCCAACAGCTTAAGTTACATGTGTTTGGTAAAAGTAGATGGGGTTAACCTTCAACAAACACCACTGCATTAATGTTTAACAAAGACTTTCTTTCTTTACTCCACAGTGACCAGATCATTTCATGTGCACCACAGTGCATTAGAGATAGTTCCAACTGCTCAGGTGGCTGTCAAAGAAACATTTGACACATTTCTGTATTAGCAATAAATCAGATGACAATATGAAATGTGTCACGTGTAGTCATGATCACCTCCGCCGTTCTCTCAGCTCTACAGTATGTTATGGTCTTTCAGCTCATTGTTTTGGTTTTACACAACTTTACTGTCTTGGTTCTCACCGCTCTCATGTACCTCATTTCAAGCAGCTGCAGGCAGCTGCTGAAACCACTGTCCACTAGCTACCCAGCAGCAAACAGCAGACAGGCAGAGTTAGAGACTAGCTGGTGAACACAGTGGAGCATTTAGCAGCTAAAGAGCCAGAGATTTCCCTCAGGAGTTGGTGGAGACCAAACACAGAGCTAACAGAGAGGGAATATTCACAAACACCACTCCACATGAAGGATCATGTTGCTGGAGGTGGAAATAAGTAACTGTTTGCTAATACTTATATAAGGTGATGATATGTCAGTTTTGGCCAAAGAAATCATGTATCGCTGTTTTAAAAGTAGTACACATAGTTCACACATAGCCTCTACATGACTCTTATCGAAGGGTGGCACAGCCTCAGTCCACGGTATGAGCTGATATATCTGAGCAATGTTCTCTTCACTTTTTACCATCCTCAGATCCTGTTGCACCCGCATCCGTGACCCCGCCCATCACCAAATGTACCCAATTGAAGCAGAAGATGCTTGCAGAAAGACAGGTGAGTGAGTCCGGAGTGTGCTCTAACTGAACTGCAGTTTTCCCTCCAATGGTGAACACCATTTTGCAACTGCCTTTGCCCCAGTTTGTCAGCGGTTGTTGATATATTTAAAGCTTTGCAATAGACCTTCTTCACAGCACACATTTTGACTTACAGCAGCACTTCCATCAAGTGTCCCATTAAGCCAGCCAAGTGGGGAGTCTTAACCACTGAAATGTCATCGAGCCAGTAAAGTAACTGTTTGCAGATGCTGAGTGTCTACAGAGAGCAGTGGAGGGGCGAGCTGCCTCTGATGAAGAGGAGGATGACAGGGGGGTGAGGGAAGGAGGACAGTGCAGCCTGTTGGAGGCGAAGAAGCTCACCGGCCGACTGCATGGCTGTGGCAAAGGGTTAGCTAACATCCAACACACGTGCACCACCACTGTGTACACGTTTTTCCAGTCCAAATGTCAGATGTCAGGTTTTTTCTTCTTCCAGATGTCAGAAGCATGTCGTCCACCAGCTGTTCTCTCAGAGTCACATGCATGATAAAACCCTCATCAGCACTTTTAAGGACAGCAGGGGGCGCTGCAGCTGGAGGGGACATAACCAAGAGCAACCAGAGGGAAGCAGACGCTTTGAAACAGAAAAGGTGGGAGAGATGATGATGATGATGAGAAACTTGATTAAAATGTAGAATGGATTCAAGTGCAGACTAAGGTGCAAAATGTCAGATTAGGTAAGAAAGAAAAGTGTGAACCGTAGCCAAATCAAAGACAATTGTGAGGAAAAACAAGGCACATTAATACTGTAGTGCTTGTCAGATTATATATCACCATTAAAGAAACTAAGGGTTTTACATAATGGTTCATTCAGCTGCATAACTTCAAGTTAGACTGTTGCCCAGTTAAAAGAAGGAAGCAGAAGTCACGTGGCCTAAGCTAATATCTTGAGTCTGTCTCTTAGGCTTCAACTTTTGAGGTTTGATTCACCCATCATCATGCTCTGCCACAGAGACATGTTTGTTGAACTAAAGCTCCTTGGTTGACCTTTAGTTTTCAACAGAGAACATATTGGAACTGGACTGTTTTTGAAGCTGCTCCCCTGATCAAGTCAAACCAGGAGGGACAGACTGTAGTGCTCTACATAAGCTCCAGAAAGTTTAGAAACTGGTTAATGTTGACTCATCTGACTCAGATTGCCATCAAAGGCCAGAGGCCTGAGGAAGAGGAGGACAAGACCAGGCTGGAAGGGAAAGAAAAGACCCGTCTGTCTTTGCTGGAAGAGAAACTCACAGATGCTCTCACACTGCTGCTGCAGCTGCGCAGCAAGGTGCACACACACACACCTCTTCCGTGCCACCTAGTGTTTATTCTACCCCAGTTGGTCGTGCACAGAATGCCTCCACAATTTGTGTTTTTATTTAAGTTTATTGGAGTTTTTATTGATACTAGTATTAGGGTTAATATGTAGACAGCAGGCAAAATCTGATTTTAGTTCCCTTTCCCCCTTTTATATAGCAAAATGTTCTAAAATGCCGTCAGCAGTTCACCTTCTCTGGTACTGTAATGTCTCAAACGGCATCAACCTATGTGGTTTTGCTTAACAATACTGTTGTTGGACAGCTGAGAGAAAATATAAATGAGCTTCACAGAATAAATGAAACTCTCAGACATGAACTATGTCAGATGAGAAAGGAGATGGAGCAGAGAGACACACGTCTTGTCAATCTGGAGGAGAAGCTGATTAGGATGGAAGCAACAGAACAGCACCCTCAAAGTTAGACTAGAGACACAGACCCACAGACTGGGCCCAGCAGCCAGGCAGCGCCACAAACCAGACCATCCAGCCCTGCAAAGTACAACACTGCCCCTCCAGCCTCACACACTGCCCACTCAGCCAGTAGAGTAGAGCCAGTCACAGAGGAACAGGGACCACTCCATCGCCAGAACCCTAAAACTGCAATCCTCATTGACTCCAATGGCAAATTCCTGGATCACAGAAAGCTGTTCCCTCGTCACAGTGTGGGGAAGTACTGGTGTCCTCACACTGACAAAGCCCTGCAGCTCCTCTGTCATGACCACCTGGGTGACCCTGACAACATCAACATCCACACAGGAACAAATGACCTGCGCCGCAAGGGAGAGAGGGTGGCAGAGGCCATCATCAAGGTGATGGGCTCTAGGGCCCAGCCTACCAGAGCCCAGCCTGCTGGAGTCCTGCCTACCAGAGCCCAGCATGCTCAAGCCCAGCCTGCTAGAGCCCAGCCTGCTAGAGTCTAGCCTGCCAGAGTCCAGCCTGCTAGAGTCCACCCTGCTAGTGCCCAGCCTACCAGAGCCCAGCAAACCGGAGGCCAGCCGACCAGAGTCCAGCCAACTGGGAACCAGTCCGACAGAACCCCACCCACTACTCAGGCAGGCAGTGATGCTAGACCACAAGAGCACATATCTGGACCAACATATTGTGCAGAAACACAGCCTGACATGGTTCAAGCCATGCCACCACTTGGGATGCAGCCCACCTATGCACAAGTAGTGGCCAACCACTCAGACAGTGGAGAGTTGAAGCAACTGCTACANTGCAAAGTACAACACTGCCCCTCCAGCCTCACACACTGCCCACTCAGCCAGTAGAGTAGAGCCAGTCACAGAGGAACAGGGACCACTCCATCGCCAGAACCCTAAAACTGCAATCCTCATTGACTCCAATGGCAAATTCCTGGATCACAGAAAGCTGTTCCCTCGTCACAGTGTGGGGAAGTTCTGGTGTCCTCACACTGACAAAGCCCTGCAGCTCCTCTGTCATGACCACCTGGGTGACCCTGACAACATCATCATACACTGGAACAAATGACCTGCGCCACAAGGGAGAGAGGGTGGCAGAGGCCATAATCAAGGTGGCTCAGACAGCACACAAGGAGTTTCCTATAGGGCTAACATCACCATCTCCACACTACTGCCATGGACTGACTTCCCCTGGGACCTGATCCACAATATAAACATGGTGATCATCTCAGAGTGTGCAGCACTAAACAAGATCAACGTTACCGATCACCCCACTCTGACATATGAACACCTGTATGACCACGTCCACCTAGATTGGGACCACGTCTGGATGTTTGCAGAGGACCTGAGGTGAATAACAGCCGATGGAGAGCCTCCAGTCCCACACCCCACCACAGGATCACCACAGCCCAGCCATAGACAGCAGCACATATCACACTGGCCAAGGGAGAGAAGACTGCCATCTAGCACAGCACACCCCAGCAGAGCCCAGCCTGCTAGAGCCCAGCCTTCTAGAGCCCAGCCTACCAGAGCCCAGCCTATCAGAACCCAGTCCACCAGAGCCCAGCCTGCTGGAGTCCCGCCTGCTGGAGTCCCGCCTACTGGAGCCCAGTCTACCAGAGCCCAGCCTGCTAGAGTCCAGCCGACCAGAGTCCAGCCAACTGGGGCCCAGCCAAATGGGACCCAGTCTGACAGAACCCCACCCACTACTCAGGCAGGCAGTGGTGCCAGACCTCAAGAGCACATATCTGGACCAACATACTATGCAGAAGCACAGCCTGACATGGTTCAAGCCATGCCACCACCTGGGATGCAGCCTACCTATGCATAGGTAGTGGCCAACCACTCAGACAGTTGAAGCAACTGCTACAGCTCATCTTTAAAAAAACCAGAAAAAAAACCCCAAGCTATTGCCTGCTCCTCAGTTAAAATTGATACTATAATATATCACTTGCCATTATATATATGATCTATGTTTGTAATTAATTGTTAATGAAATCTATATCTATTAGTTCATGGAACACTCAGGGTCTGTACTCTTCAGCTTTTGGACTGAAGAGCACTGACCCAGAATTCATCTCTAGCATTAGAAGTCAAGATATTGTCGTATTATTAGAAACATGGTATCGAGAAGACACAGACACCCACTGTCCCTCAAACTATAGAGATATTACTACCATCCCTCAAACAGAAACACATATGCCACGGTAGAGATTCAGGTGGGGTTATTGTGTGGTATAA
>LKNJ01009215.1:0-14366 GCA_002120245.1 Maccullochella peelii | reverse complement strand
GGGATTGAACCACCAACCCTGGGGTTGATGGACAACCGCACTACCCTCTGTACCACAGCCGCCCCAATTGGCAACCATATTCTTTTATTTTCACTAATTTTGCATTGGCTTAAGTGAATGTTAGCATTTGCAGCATTTATCAAAGTATTTGCGCATAAGCAAGCTGCTAGCGCTTGCTAACTTTACTCCCTTGTTAGACATTCCCGCCCCCAATTAGCTGCATACGCCAATGTGTATCACATGATACTAACGGTCACGCAACGCAGCACTAGATTATAAATTTGTAATACAAGAAACATATTTCACGTAACATTAGACATGTTTTGGGATTTTTAAACAAAAAAATCTAAACATGAAACAAAAAAAGAACACACATTAAATAATAGCCAAAATAATGTATATTCAAAACTTTTCCAAAACATTGTTAATTCCAAATCATTTCCAGGCCTGTAAAAGTTTTTCTATTTTCATAACTTTTCCAGGAACTTTGTGACTGTGGGAACCCCGTGGGACTGTATTTCCAGTTATAATGTACTTCCCTACTAAAATGAACCTACCACCTTCTCTCTGCTCAGCTCATGGGCGTTATGACTTCAGCTTTCTGAAGCTCCTCAATTTCCAGGAGCATAGCCTCTTGGTCCTTCCTGTCAGCTGAGATCAGAGCCTTGTAGTGGTGTCTTAGCTCCTGGTTCTCCAGCTGAAGAGCCTCCATCTCTCTGGAAAGGACCCTGATTTCACCCTGACAGATGTTACAGAGGTCGCTGTTCACATGCTGGGCTCTCAGCTTCTCCATTCTCTGATGTGTTGAATTCAGTCAAAGAAAACGCTGCTGTCTGATAACACAATGTGATAAATGCTTGTCTGTAAAGACCTGTGTTTCTCCAACTTGGAAATGTTACAAGTGAACAGGATGCTTGCAGCTTCCTCCCCTCCCTATATCTACCTATAATTCTAGAACATTACGTGGCATAACACATAAGAACATAGTGACCTCATAGAATTCTGAAATGTCATAATGGCTGAATTGGTGCCTGCTGGTGAGAGGAAGATTTAAATGTCTGCCAAGAATATGATTTCAGTATTATGCTGAGTTACAATAATATTTATACAAATAATTAAGGGCTAAAAACCTCTATGCTTTCACAATCTAACAATGATCTTATCATATGGAACCCCAAAATGTTCAATATTAAATAAATTAAAAAAAGACAGAAATAATCATATGAATAAATTGTGTAAATGAACCAACAGTTTGTGAAATAATTGAAGAAATTATTAAAACTCAACTCATTATGAAATGTTATTACATCATTCATTTTCATAATAACTGAATTGTATTGGATATTATAAATATATATATATTTTTTTTAAAACAGATGCAACTTATAGCTTAGATAAGGATGCAAGTCAAATTTAAGATGAAATATGTTACAGAGCGAGTTCAATTGTTTAGGAGAGAGAAAGGTGCATTTTTCAACAAGAAATGGCAAAAGCACACACATTTATGAACAATATTAAAAACACTGTGGATCAAACACAACAGCTGTATTTTGTCTGTCTCTGCTTTGCCAGATGTTAACTGTACAGGGTTTCCACACATTTTTACCCGTACATTATCAAGACTTTTCCATAATATTTTACCCCATTTCCATGACTTTAATTAGTTTAAAATAGGTAGCGTTCATAGGGTGCAATAATGAGACTCTTACTCCAAGACAGACATTGTAGCATTAATGTAGCACGGAATAATATTATGGCAACCATATTCTTTTATTTTCACTAATTTTGCATTGGCTTAAGTTAATGTCAGCATTTGCAGCATTTATTAATTAAAGTAATCAAAGTAATGATGCATAAAAGTTTTAAATTACAGGTTTTTTTGTTGCTTTGCCTATCTAAAAGTTAATTTCCTACATACCGGGTTTTCACCTGTCCCCCATCCCAAATTCAGTGTAGGTACCAGATATGCTCGGCCTGGTAACAGAGAGATCTTTGCCTCTCTGTTGAGCCATATATTATATTTGTCGTTGAAAGCCTGACATTGTTAAACACCCACTTCCCAGGCATTTGCGGATAAGCAAGCTGCTAGCGTTTGCTAACTTTACTTGCTTATTAGACATAAATCTGAACAAAATGTTGCTTGTCCATGCCTTTTAGAACAACACAGGCGTTTTTCTGGTCAGACACCCCTATTGGCAAGATGACATAATTTGTCTGTGCCTTCCAAAACCGTTACAAATCACTGTGCAATTACAGTGGTTGTGCATTGAACTGAGAGTGCTGCCAAAACTCTTCTAGTACACAATAGCACTGTGGCTGAACAGATCCAGTGTGAGACCGTGAGACTGAAGCTGCTGCTACCGGAACGCCATACAAGCAGTACTATGTCTCTTCAAAATCTCCCATAGGTGTTCAGTTGGGTTGAGATCCGGTGACTGTGAAGGTCTGTTAGGATGGCGGGTTTTGTAGTTGTAGGAGTTTGAACCAAACGCAGACATACGCAGAGGTGAACAGTAACATTTAAAGGTTTATTGATCCTTACTTGACAGGCAGGTAGACAAGTAAGCAAACATAGGCAGTCCAAAACACAGGAGCATGAAAACTTAAAGTATGGAGCACCGTCCACTTCCAACATAGCAATAGTCCAAAGCAGGAACATGGAAACACTGAACACTAACATCCGTCAACAGATACAATGACATGACAAAGCACAAAGGAACAAGACGGACATAAATAGTGGAAGGCTAACGAGGGGAATCAGGCACAGGTGAATAACTGGAAACAGGTGAACATAATCAAGGGCAGAAACAAGAGGGCAAAAACACACAGGAAACATAGAACAAGACCTTCAAAATAAAACCGGACCTCTGACCAAAACCTAACCAAACAAATACCATAGATCCTAACAAGGTCATAACATATGATTTATATAATGATTGATATAATTTTTATACTCATCAAACCATTCAGGGAGCCCTCATGACCTGTGTGGGAGCATCTGTATTCCTTATGTTTCAACACAATTTATTCGGGATTTTTATTTGTATTATCCTCCTAAATATGCAGCCAAAATGCTACTAAAGCTCTCATAAATAATAGAGAGCTTAAACAAAAACCTCTCATCAGTAACTGCGGCAATGATAATTCGGAAATAAAGAAGGAAAAACAAAACTAGGTAGGATTAGGCAAAGGAAGTTTCCCTTTTTACTACTGGCAAACACTGGGCCAAGTACATGGTAGCTTGGTCTATACTGCTTCCATTTTTCTATTATAAAGTGTATAAATGACTAACAGCCAACATGTAGAGCTGGGTGGTAACTAAGGGTTAAATGTATATAAAGATTGAAAAAGAAAAAGAAATTACCTGCTCTGGTCTGTGATTTTAATCCTGTCTGGATCACATATTATGTGGATCATTTTTCACCCCCACCCCCCAGTAATAATTACAGCCTACTGTTACCTACTGATTTTCGGCGAACTTGCTGGTCCTCCTGCAGATTAAATCCCGTCCAGAGCAGCGTTGATCTCTGAGTTTTTTCTGCTGGAAAACCTGTTTGTCCTTCTACTTCATTTTCTGCTGAAATAGTACTTTTGTGTGAAATCAACAACAATGGGGGAAAAAAATTAAGCCATCAGGAGAGCAACACCCCATAAAAGCTCATCAAATGGGCTGTTGTAATGCTACAGGTAGGTACTGGTATTCTCTTTTGCCTAGTCCTGAAGTGTCCATAGTCTTTTACCGACCACATCCTGTAAATTCGCAATATAGTGAATTTACAAGCTTTTTACGGAAGATGAGTTAAATTACCAAGGAGCACAGTGGACATATTATTCTCCACCTTCCCGAATAATGTTAATCCTGTCCAAATGTGTGTTTTGGTGTAAAGAAAAGCTGAGCTGACACAAGCTGTGGTACAGCTACAGAGTACAAGCAAACTCTTATACAGCACTAAACAGTCATTTGCTTTTTCAAAAGTACAGTAAGTAGTAAAGTAAGTAACATACAGTATTTTGAAAACGGTTCAGTTCCAGCACAGCCGGTGTGGATTGCCGTTTGTTTTTATTATTAAGTGAATCAATACATATCATCAATATAAAGTGACTGCTTATAGGTCATTATTTGAGCTTGCCATATGAAAATGAATGTGCATGTCAGCTATTGACAACTAAAGCAATTTTTAAACTTGGGTGCTTCCATTAGATCTGGTACAATGCAAACACAGTCCAAACCCACACTGTGACACAGTTTTTGCTGATTACAAAGGAAACGTTCCCTCTATGACTGATGGCTGTACTGCAGTTTAGTTTGCTGTAGATTGTAGAATTCAGTGCTTTGACATGTCTGTGGAGCACTATTTTCACACTGTGTGAGCGGAAGGTAATTTACAGTGAAAATATGTTGCATTTAGGAGGCAGCATCTCTGCCAAAACGATCCACCTAAAACATGCCTGCTAACCTTAACTGCTGCTTACATAATAATAATCTTTATTTACTCAGATATGTAGGATGGAGAGAGGCCATGGAGATATGCCTTAAAAGTCAACAGTAAAATCTTAAAATCTATTCTAAAACATACTGGGAGCCAGTGCAAGGAGGCTAAACCAGGCATAATGTGGTCACTTCTCTTGGATCTTGTTAAAAGCCTGGCAGCTGAGTTCTGTACAGTCTGAAGTCGATTCACAGATTTTTGGTTGAGGCAGGTGAACAGGCTGTTGCAATAGTCTAGACATGAGGAGATGAAGGCGTGTAAAATGGTCTCTGTGTCATTAAAAGATAAAATGGATTGTATTTTGGAGATATTTCTATTAATTTTCTATTAATGAACAAGGACAAAACTGGAAACTCCTCTCTGCACTGAACATAGTAATGTTACATAATACATATTATGTATTATATAGATATATTATATACTACATATATATTATAGGTATTATAGAGGTCCAAGACGGAGAAGGGTCCAACTGCGGATCTCAAGTCTAGGGATCCCAGGTCTGGGAGCCAATGTGAAGAGCGTAGGGTCCCCAGGCAGGAGAACCCCACTTCACTTCCTTTAGGGTCCCCAAACATGAGATGCATCCCCTTCTGTTAGCAGTATTTTTTTAAGTAAGGTTTTTTGTCAGGTAAAAAACTAGCTAAATATTGTTTCTTGTAGTGCGTTAAGTGTGAAAGAAATACTATGCTAAATTACCTAAAAAAATACAACCTTGTTGTAACATAATGTGCAGGTGATATTAGCCTCTTAGAGAGGCCCTACAAAACCATGTGAAACAGTGACACACAGATTCTAATATAATACATCCTATGGAATAAAAAATGTCTTGTGTTGTTAGTGTCAGTGTTTGATTTAAATGAATGATGTGATCCTGAGCTCATGAAGTTTCAAAATGTACATAAAATATAGAAATTAAGATACATATTTTCCAGTATTTTTTAACTCCTTGCTCAGGACAAAAAGGTAACGGTAGCATTATATGGGATTAAAACAGTCCCACTATATGGAGTGCGTCAGTAATGCCCATTTTGTGTGACCACCAAATTTAAAATTGCTGTTGGATGGGCATAACAGGTGTCAGTGTATCAAACTAAAGGGTAAAATGATAAATGTCTTTCTTATATGAATGTCTGCTTTATTTCTGCTTTTCTGTATCCATTACGATGAAGGGAAGCGCTCATGTTGAGATGTCACATGTCAAGGTACATGTGATGCCATGTCAATGAGAATATTTTAAGCATTTATATGCATTAAGCATGTAAATACCTTTATCCAATTATTTTTATGAAGTTAATCATGTTAAAGGGGAGTTCTACTCCGGGTCTCTCTTGTAATTGAAGAAAAGGTGTTTTACTATAGAGTAAAATGAGCTCACAGCCAGCTCTGTGCATATTGCCAGGCCAGAGATATAGCCCTAAACTACTGCACATACTCCAGTTTCCGGTTTTTCACTAGGACTAATTAGGTATGCTCATAGGCGTAGATTGCAGTATGGAAGGTATGGCAGGTGCCATACCTTGGACTCAGGTTTTTTTTTAAAATAAAATAAAATAAAAATAAACTAATTTCACATGTATCGCCTTAAAATTGCTGTTGCTCCTGAGCAGCTGCCAATGTCCCCTCCTCAGTCTAGCCACGTGGCTAACACTACAAATGTTTTGCTGTGTTTTGAACAGTCCTAGAAATCAGCATGTAATTCAATGCATTCTTTATTTTTGGTGAAGTTTGAACAATGACTAATGATAGAGCAGAGTCCGCTCTCTGTCCAAGGTAGAGTGCGGCTCAGGACGCATATTTCTGTCCGAACCTGACCCGAGTCCGAGAGAATAACTGAGCCTGACCCGAACCCTACAGGCAGAACCCGACCTGAGCCCGCTACAGTTAATGTATGCTGAAGCAAATCAAAATGCCTCCATACCATCTGTGAGGAAGCCGTAGCTACTGTTTCTATGCTGGATTCACAACATCAGTAGCAACACGCTGCAGGTGACTGCAGGTAAGAACCACGCGGATGTCTTCAGTTCAATCTGTTTATTTTACCAGCATCACATCCACAACCACATTCCTGCACAGCTGACTGTTGAACGTTTCCCTGCATTGTTTTCAGTAGTTTTTTAAACTTCCCCGATGACACCTTTTGTTTGTCACGTAAATAACAAACCCCAGCACTGAACAGGAAGCACCATGTCAAGAATGACGTGACCGAACCCGAACATGATTTCAAAATGTGTGTCGGGTATCCACCCTCTAGTCCATGGTGCTGAAATATGCGCCAAAATAGATACTGCTCTCTCTAAGTCGTGCACTACATGCAAACATTAGGCACTGTGAAGGTGAGAGAGATTTCAATAGGATAGTAGGTCCTTGACGTCATGTCACATTGCCATACCTTGGCTTTTGCTGAAACAACGTCCCTGGGTATGCCTCAGTCTGGTAAATGAGTTTAATGTTGCTTTGCAGGGGAATTTCCCTTTAAAGGCTCAAAGTCACATGTAGCAGTTTGTTGCATGTGGCGTTGTCATTGCTAGAAAACACCTCTCTCTCTAGAGCAGAGCCCTAATGCTTCACAGACCATGTAGACTAACACAAGCCTGATAAATTATTATAAAAAATATTGTCAGTATATGAAATTAATGTAAAAAAAAAAAAGCAACTTGCTGCATGCAGCTGACTGGTGTCATGGTCCCAGGTCTGCAGGCTTCTTGGTAGCTTTGTTATGATATGGCGCTATATAAATAAAACTGAATTGATCAATTCAACTTTCTGCTTCCTCCCAAGATGGGACTGGCTGGACTTGCTAATCATTAGCTCGCTAACTTTGCTTTGTAGCATGTCATCTTACAGACAGTCATACGACTAATAGCAACCACAAAAACAGCCCAAAACATTTCCATTAGGAGAAACCTGCGGCAACTTCAGAAATGATGCCAATGCAAAAACACATATGAAAAGCCAAAACAAATACAACAGAAATGTGCTGCAAATGAAAAAAATGTGCTGCAGAAAGCCAAAACCATTACATTAACGGCAAACATGCAGCAAATATAAAAATGATGCAAAGTCAAAAACACACAAACCCCGAAAACAAACGCAACAGAAAAACACTGCATATCCAGTCAATACCAATGGAAGTTCTTCAGGACTCTATAAAGAGTCTAACCATGTAGATTACTGACTTTTTGCACTTCTCCTTGTCACACACCACCCCCTTGCACTCACTCACAATCTCCATGCTATTGGTAAATAGCTTCCTTCCCAGGCCAACTGTGTGGTACTGAGTTGATCTTTTTTTGAAAGTTAGACTCCAGGGCTATGATTAAATCCACCAGTGCCATGCTGGGCACTTTAAGGCCCTTCTCTCCTAAGATGAGGTCAGTGTACTGTTTGTCCTTGAGTGACGTGTACCGTGAATCAGTAGGGATATCTGTGGTCAAGATTTTACATCCCTTACAGGGACGATCTTTACTGCCTGCGAATTTCCCCACAACTTTACTGCCCATATACCCAGCCATGTAAACCAGTATACTTCCATCATGGTCAAAGGCAGATTTTGCTGAAACTGGTGCAGGTCCAGCACACATTTTGGTAGGACACTCTCAGGGTGGTTGACATCAAACTCCAGCACAGTATCACTGTTCTGGAAAAACAAAATACATACAAATATTAGCCATAAGCTCTTCCTAATGATATATATGTCACAAATAAAATTAGACTTATGATGATAATAATCGTAAGCTGCCATGAAGTTCCTCTGCGCTTGACCTGTGAGCTGCTTTACCTGTGCCAAGGTCTTTATCCCCACAGCAACTAAGTGGCTCAGGACCTGAGTAGCGAACCTGACTCTGATGGAAGCAAATGGCGGGAGATACACATGATTCTTAGTAAGACGGCAACACAATCGGATGTTCTGTTTGCTGTCATATGTATACAGATCCTCCAGAATGGCCAGAAGATTTGATCGCTATCCAGTGCAAATCCAAGTCATCTTTTATTATTTAAAAAGGCATTGCAGGTAGGTAGAAAGGTGATTACTACATATTTGGTCCTGTTCATAAAATTGAATTTTAGACACCATGGGTAAGCATTTTCACCAAAAGCTGATGCTTTGATGTTTGGATTGGGTAAATTATCATTCTTTACCACCTCATAAAAAACTGGTGTGTCCTACCACCATAGCCTGCCTTACAGACAAAAAGAAGTAGAAATAATTGAGTTTGGCCGCTGTATTTAATAAACCCACTCTAGCTTAGTGGTATATCCATATAAATCGAAATTAATATGATTTCTATGGCTAGGGCCTGCAGTTTCTAAAAGGAATCAAGACTGCTTCTAGGCTAAACAACTTTATGTTAGCAGCTGCATAAGCTAGCGCTTCAAGGTTCAAGGTTTCTTTATTAGTACCCAAGGGTAAATTTGTTGTGCAGACAGGAGTTTCAGCAATCCAAAGTAAAAGCAAGACATGACAGTAGCACAGAATTCACAAGTTAATAATTAAAACAACTATCAGTAACAACTACCGACATAACAGCAAACACACAACAGACAATTGACACCTGAGAAGGTCATAAGAAAGTGCCCTTTAAAATCCACCCATTTCCCCGCGCTCACTACATGACATACCATACATGGCAATTTGAATTATATCATGCCAGCTTTGTTCAGAAGTGCAGTAGCTACAGGTACAAAACTATTCCTGTACAATTTTGTTCTCCACCTAGGAGCTACCAACTGACGACCAGAACGAAGAAGCTGGAATTCACGGTGTAAAGGATGCGAGCTGTCATGGAGAATAAAGTTTGCTTTGCGCTGCAGCTGTGTGGAGTAAAGAACTGATAGATTGAGTTGTGACTCACCTATCAGCTTACTAGCCCACTTGACAATTTGATTTAAAGATTTTTTGTTTTGCAGAGACAGATTACCAAACCATGACACAAGGGAAAAAGACAAGATAGATTCAATAAAAGCACAATAAAAAAGTGTCAACATAGTTTTATCAATGTGAAAACGGGCTAATTTCCTGAGACAAAACAGACGCTGATGTCCCCTTTTACAAATTGCCTCGCAATTCTTATCAAAAGTCAGTTTAGAATCTATGACTGTTCCGAGGTATTTGTAGCTGTCTACACGATCCACAGCCTGGCCCTTTATGACTGTAGTTTCAAACGTTGAAGGATGAGTTCTGAAGTCTATAATCATATCCTTTGTTTTGGATATGTTTAGCTCCAAGAATGATTCAATTCAATTCAGTTCAATTCAGTTTTATTTATATAGCGCCATATCATAACAACGTTATCTCAGGGCACTTTGTCATAAAGAGCAGGTCTAGACNGACTCCTTATGTGATTCATCACACCAAGTGACAAACTCCTCAATCGCTGGGCCATGGCTGGACTCATTATCATGTAGCAGACTCACAATAACTGTACCATCTGCAAATTTCAATATGGTCCTATTCGCATACTGGCTTTGACACATATTAGTGTATAAAATATAAAGTAAGGGCGAGAGAACACATGCCTGGGGTGAACCAGTAAAAGAGCATAATGAATCTGATAAAACGCTGTTCACTTTCACGCTCTGTGTCCTATTTATCAAGAAATCCAAAATCCAGCCAACCAAATTGTGACTCAACTCAAAGTGCTCCATCAACCTTGTGGCTAAGATATGCGGTTGGATGGTGTTAAAAGCTGAAGAAAAGTCAATGAATAACAATCTAGCATGGGTTTTATTCCCCTCCAGGTATTTCAGCAAAAGATTAAATAGGGTAAGTGTTGCATCATCTCTAACTCCCCTCTGTGCTCTATAGGCAAATTTCATAGGATCGAGTGCATGCTCAGTTTCCTTTAAGAGCTCTGACAAGCTTCTCAAAGATTTTCATAACCAGAGAAGTGAGAGCGACTGGCCTAAAGTCATTTAAAGCTTTGGGTCTGTTACCTTTAGGAACAGGAATAATCACAGCCTGCTTCCACAGGCTGGGTACCCATCTCAGGTTCAAGGACATGTTGAAGGTATCACAGAAAATGTGACTTAGCTGCCTTGCACACAATTTCAGTCATTTGCCACTGATATTGTCAGGACCAGGGCTCTTATTTGTCTTTAGCGAAAGGAAGGACTTTTCAACTTCTACCTTCTCCAAGACCAGATCTTGATCATCTTTGAGTTTCCCTCTAAGTCCCTCGACTTCCTCTCTAAAGTCAAACTGATCAAATCGTACATAAAATTTATTAAGAGCATTTGCAAATTCTGCATTAGACCCAAAGCCATCCACAGCAATGTTGCTTCTGTTCTTTCTTTGCTGTACACCTGCAATTTCTTTCATACCAGACCAAGCTGAGGTAAGATTCCTCTCCGCCAGTTTGCTCTCTGCTTTAGTTTTATACCTTTGTTTAGCCAAAGGCTGGAGGGAGGGTTTGAAACAGCTGGGGGCAGAGGCACCTTATGGACAGCAGAGGGAGCTGGCTGCTAAAGAGCATAGTGAGTTTGGCAGTCCAAAGTAGAAGAAGAACCTCACCATGCTCTGCCATCCACATTGGCTACTAGCAATGGCAAAGCCAGAGCTAGCCTCATTGCTGAAACAGGCACTGGAAGTTATTGATAATAAGAAAACTTCCAATAATGGTGGGGCTTCTTCGACCACCACCTTCCCCTCGTCCATTTTACGAACACTGAACACAGCACCCACTCCTGGTCCTTCATGAACGAAAGCCTTTAAAGTGGCCCGCCAAGCTATTGAAGATAGGAGAATATTGCGTGCAATGTGCATTTTTCATGGCAAAGTCAAGGTACAGTGAAATATAAAATAAGCTTAGAGAGTTGCAGTAGGAGTTTGAGGAGTTTTCATCCAATTATGAAGTTCCTCTGCTCAGTTAAGGCTAAGTTGCTAACTTACTAGCTATGTTGTACAGTAACATTAATGTTAGGCTGCATGTACATTTTCTGTTACAGGTAAGCTAATGTTACACACAGAGTTGCCAACTTTCACGCTTTTGGTGTGAAACTCAGTTTTAATGAGTTGTTTGTTCTGCAGTTCACCATTATTTTCTATTGCCATGATATAATGACAGGTACAGTATTGTATACTGTCAGAACACTAATAAGGAAGGACTGATTAGTTGAAATTTAGAATAAGATGGTGTCTAAACACAAAAAAACTTTATTGTGATGAAATGATAACTAACTAAACTATAACTTAATATACATTAACTGCGTGTCCTTGTTGTTTATCATAACAGGTGTCAAGAGTCTTTGCACCATACAGAGATGGCCAATCTGCGCATGGGGAGACTGACTGACACTGATTAGAGTC
Organism: Maccullochella peelii; assembly: GCA_002120245.1. Classification (NCBI taxonomy): domain Eukaryota; kingdom Metazoa; phylum Chordata; class Actinopteri; order Centrarchiformes; family Percichthyidae; genus Maccullochella; species Maccullochella peelii. Next base: position 2,567 of record LKNJ01009215.1, on the reverse strand, counting down.
TTTTTTCATATACATTATATTACATAGAAAGTCCCAACCTGGTGATAATGACAGAGGACAGTGCTGTGACTACCTTCTTTAAAACAGGTAATTATTTAGACATCTGGTTAAAGTATGCATATACATAGGCATATACTTACTTATCCATAAATCTTTCAGCTGGATTGGTTGATTTATATGCAACAATGTTCTGGAATTTTGGTGTGAGTCATTGACCACGGAGTTCTCATTTGCATAGCAAGGTAACACAGGCATGTGTAAAGCCTGAGTCATGCTATTATACCTGGTTATTGATGAAGTGGTAAAAGTGTTTTCATCATTTTAATTTTGTTTTAATGCAGATGTCAGTGTCTTGGGTTGTACCTTCTCCAGGGAAGTATTCTACAACTTCGTGCAGAGTGCTGTGAAAAATCAAACCATACATTCCTGAGCAATTTTTGTAGGTCAATCTTGTTTTCTTGACAATAGCCACAATATTTTTGTTGTTTTTCTTTTAAAACATGTTTGTTTGTTACCATTTGGAAATATGATTCTGAGGCTAATCTGCTGCACTTACAGGGAATCTCGCATTTATGCCCCCTGTCTAATATATGTTTATTTTTATAAAAATCAGTTAAGAGTAAGAACCCCCAAATCCTTTAATATTGTCTTTAAGTCTGATCTGAAAAGAGAGAGGAGCGATGACAGATTTGTTAGCATTGGAGCTTAGTGAATCTGTGTATTTTGCCAACCTCAATTTCACACCGAAGTGCCCAAATCATTTTCACTCACATATGCTGTAAAATGCTTGCACTGTTGTAAAGGAGAGCAGTGTTTCAACACTAGCAGGCTGAGGTGGACAAAACACAACAGAGTACAGTAAAGAAAGGATCAGCGTTTGATTGGCTTTATCTGATACTGGTTCATTCAAATATCAGTATTGGATCGTATTTCCTGACTTTACAACTTAAAAAAGCCTCCCACATGTGCCACTAAACACATAAGCATCATACAAAGGATTTTGGGATATTAACCTCCTGCTGCTTCCTTGAATTTCCTTATTATCTCACATATTGTGTGTTTAAAAACCTTCCTAGTCCTCTTGTTTCCAGGCTGAGTAATGTGCAGCTCAGTCAAAATATTTAAATGCCAAATTGAATAAGCTGCTGCTGAATCATCCCTGGTCCTGCCTCATGCATCAAATTAATATTTAAATAAGTATTAGCTTGTCTACCATAGCTGTGTGACCTTTTAAATCAATTGGTAGACTGTGAAGGGGACATAATAGCTATGCTAACCATGGACAATATGTGTGAGGGTGGGTGTGTGTGGGTGGACAGATTCTATTCTGTTTTAAACAAGAGTTACATCAGCAAAGGACTGTTGAGCTGGGAGAGAGGGTGTCCCATGCTGTCAGAATATTTACTTTCATTTACCATTTGAAACCAAGCCCAGCTTCCATCACACCTACAGATCTGCCAAATCACACTCACACACCAGGACAGAGAGATTTACCCAACAAAGATTTACCCAACAGAGTGGAGGATCCTGATCAGCCCTCACATGTGTGTACTATACTCATCTTTATAAGAGTGACAAGGACAGAGAGGGTCATTCTGGCTCCACTGGTTCTAGATAAAAGTTCACACAAGCTATTACAACCTGACACAACTGCATTCTGAGTGAGTTGCACCCCTAAGCGAATAAATTCAAGTATCCTTGTATTGTTACTTGACTTGAATCAAGTTTACAAAATACTTGTCAGCTAAAATTCAATGAGCCTTCTCCTTCCTTCCTCCCTGTATTAAAAAGCACGCCCCATGGTTCCATAATTGGACCATCACTATTTTACATATATGTAAATAATCTTTGCGACAACTTATCAAATTCAATTCAATTCAGTTTTATTTATATAGTGCCAAATTGAAACAAAGTTATCTCAGGGCACTTTTTCATATACGGCAGGTCTAGACTGTACTCTTTATATTTACAGAGACCCAACAATTCCCACCATTAGCAAGCACTAGGCGACAGTGGCAAGGAAAAACTCCCTTTAACAGGCAGAAACCTCGAGCAGAACCAGAACCAGGCCCTCGGTGGGCGGTCATCTGCCTCGACCAGAGAGAGAGAGAGTGAGAGAGATATAGCAGGGGGAAAGAGAACATACAGTACAGTTCTACATAGAGATGCAAGTAGTAATAGTGGTAATGGTGTTGATGTTAATATTAATAAAAAATAATACTAATAGCAATATAATAATAGTTATACTAATAATAAGACCAAAAACAATAATAGCAGCAGAAACAGGAGTAGGTCTAGACCTGCTCTTTATGACAAAGTGAGATAACGTTGTTATGATATGGCGCTATTTAAATAAAACTGAATTGAATTGAACAGCTTTAGATGTGGCCTGCAACCGTAGATCCAGACTCTACAGCTCCAGAGGCAGAAATACCTGCAGAAAGCAACAGAAGGAGACTCTAGGAACCACAAGGACCCCCGCAATCTGGGAGCTAATATGGGAGAAATATGAGCTCTTTTCCTGGTTCTTGTCAGTAAATGTGCCGCAGCATTCTGGATCAACTGGA
>LKNJ01009213.1:2426-17074 GCA_002120245.1 Maccullochella peelii | reverse complement strand
TCTTTCCTCCTTGTTGCCAAATACAATGATTTCTGTCTTGTCTTTATTTAATTGAAGGAAATTTAATTGCATCCAATTATTTACTTTCTCTAAGCATTGATAGAGTGAATCTAGAGGACCATAGTCACTCGGTGAAAGTGCTAAGTAAATCTGAGTGTCATCTGCGTAGCTGTGATAAGCAATGTTATTGTCATGTATGATTTGACCTAGAGGGAGCATATACAGGTTGAATAATAGTGACCCAAGAATCGAACCCTGAGGGACTCCACATGTCATGGTGATCCGCTCAGATTTATGATCACCAATGGCAACAACACAGCCTCTGTCTTCGAGATATGATCTGAACCAACTGAGGACTGTGCCAGATAAGCCCACCCACTTTTCCAGTCTGTTTAGAAGTATGTCATGGTCCACTGTATCAAAGGCTGCACTTAAATCAAGCAGCACTAAAACTGATGTTTTTCCTGAGTCAGTATTCAGACGAATGTCATTTAACACCTTTATCAGTGCGGTTTCAGTGCTGTGATGTTGCCTGAAGCCAGATTGAAAATTGTCCAAAAGGCCATTTACATTTAAAAAGTTATTGAGCTGAATAAAAACAGCTTTCTCAATAATTTTTCCAATAAAAGGAAGATTAGAGATCGGTCTGTAATTATTCAAAATTGAAGGATCCAGGTTGCCTTTCTTTAGAAGGGGCTTAACAACTGCAGTTTTCAGTGATTTTGGAAAGATGCCTGATAGGAGTGAGCCATTCACAATTTTCAGCACATCCATTTCCAAGCAACTGAAAACATTTTTGAAAAAGGTGGTTGGCAGGGTGTCAAAACAGCAGGTGGATGAATTAAGATGGTTCACTACATCCTCCAGAGTTTTAATATCGATGGCGTTGAATGTTGACAATCTGGCCAAATTGTTTCTGTGNGGTTTTGTGAATGGTCTGGTTCCATTGTATGACATGGAGGAAGTTATGGCCACTCTGATATTTTCAATTTTTATACTGAAGAACGATGCAAACTCATTACACTTATTAAGCGATATGAAATCGGGGGCTAGTTCTTTTGGGGGATTAGTTATCTTATCCACAGTGGTGAACAAGGCACGAGAGTTGTTGATATTCTTGTTGATGATGTTAGAGAAAAAGGCTTGTCTAGCCTTCTTTATTTCTGAGTTGTAAATACGAAGCCTCTGTTTAAAGATGTCTTTGTCAATCTGAAGTTGAGTTTCTGGTTAATATTTCCACTTGTGCTACAATCAACATGGCTAGTAGTGACATTCCCACACCGCTGCACAACCCTGCACTGATCGGCACAACGCCTGATTTGGTGTGAATTCAGCCTAAGCGTGTTTTCAAGCCTGCGTTGTTTAGTTCGGTTGAATCAGACTCTGGTTAGTTTTCCCCCTTGATACAACTCATTTGGGCAGATCTGAACACAGAAATTGTATTTGGGTGCAGACCAAAACAAATAAATTCTGGAGAGGTTCATGATGGGAAGGTGAAGGCTTACTCTGCAAGTACATATTGCATATATTTCCATAATGTGTATGGGAGCTGAGGAAGAAACCTCAACAGACTGTCAGGAATTCATGATTGGTAATGTACTTGCTCACATTCATAACTGTGTCCAAACAAGTATCTTATAAAGATTGCTATATTTTCTATTGTCAGTGAGCAGGGTCCAAGCTTATGCTCTGTCTGAGTCTGTGTGAGTTTGAGTGGAATAAGTAGGCCTGGTTCATATGGCCAAGCTTCAGGATGGAAATCAGTAGTTACTCATATACACCATAGGCTGAATTACAATTGAAAAACATTACCTCCCTCCATGTCTTTGTCTATTGGCATTCAAATGATGTTGGCAATATTCAGTATTTTTAAATTGAACAATTCATTCTAATTTTTAAAAATGCTCCAAATCACACCTGTCCACGACTGTCCAGACCTTCCATCCCAGCCAAGAGCATCCAACAGAACAGCCTGGTCTGCCAGAAAGCTAATAGTAAGCCCCCCTAACACCTCTTTGTGTGCCACTGCCCATGGTGAGGTTAAAGGATAAGCAAGACCTGGTCAACATTGAATTTCTAAGCAGGACACTACAACTTCATCTCTGATAATCTCTTTGGACACCCTTGTCTGGTCTTTTGGATACAAAATACCTTTGAGAATATATCAAGAATATAGGTATTGTTTATTCAGAAAATAAATTACAGCCATGTTTGTTGTTTGTTCAGAGAATAAATTACAGCAATGTTTTAGATTTGGTCTATGTGGTGGAGTATGTCACTAGCTCTTTGCTGCTTGAGGATGGACAAAACATTGCTCTGAATAAATTATTCTCCAAACAAACAATACATTAAAGGATAATTCCAGTTTACTACAATTTGGGTTTCAACAGTTTTGGCCATCATTTCTATCACTTATACTCACCAAGTGATGGCACAGTGGTATAGAAGTGACACCATTGCGACATTGTAACAACAGGTCAAGAAACACAAGCAATTAGACAATCAGATAGACTGGAATGCCAGTAATAATCCCTCATTTCACAGTAAAACCTGCCTTGCTGCATATCTTAGCATGTTGCCGCCACCTGACAATCAGTGGAATAGTGTGACACCATTGCCAGGACTGTGCGTTACCTGGACATGCATGTGTCCTCGTGCGCATGCATGAGATAAACAAAAAGGGGACCCACACACAGAAAAACTGCTCCATGACGATAGCTGATGGGTTCAGAGATTGCATTTCAGCCAATGCGTTCCGCCTCTTTTGCTCTCCACACGGACTGTTTACCTGCATGCAACCAAAGCCAGATCAAACGTGACTGGTCAATACTACTCGGACTATAGACGGACTACAAATGGAAACCAGACCAGACCAACAAAATCTTGTCCCTTGTCTACAGATTCTGCATTCATATGCAGATATTAGTTTATGGAGATTATAATAAACCTGAATTATTCTTTAAGTTGCATTGCTACATAGTTTTTCCCTTGATCTGTGGTGTGCCACTCCACAACACCTACAAAAAGTATAAATGTTTGAGTGTACAGTGAAATATCTGACATGTACATACAATAACACAGAACTGGACGTCTTGGCCCAGATATGAGAGCAGCAAACACAAGGACATCTGGTTACATGCCATGGAGTTGCCCACCCTCCCCAAAGGTGAAGGAAGTGATGGGTTCAAAAATATTTGATTCATGCCTGACCTCTGTAGGCTAGCCCTGGTAAAATGTCTGCATGCATCACCACCTGCATACCAATGTTTTGTTTGAGTGTTATAACAAGGTGCTGAAATGAATGCTACAATGAGTGACAGCAAAGAATGGACATGATTGGCACCTTCTGCTCCCCTGTGAACTCTTCACCATCTGGGAAGTGGGCCGAACACTCGATAGCTTAGATGCTCTTGAGCAAGTGTAGAGCTGGTGAATACCACAGCTGCTCAATGTAGCCAAACAGGCCTGAGATCAGCCACCACCTCATCACACCATGACCATATTTTCGCTCTGACACTGAGAGGAGGTAAGCAGCTCTCTACCCATCTGATTCCTGCCTACAGGCAGAAATTAAAGCTCTCTAAACCGGTTGTGAGGACATCAAAGCAGTGGACCAGTGAAGCTAAGGAGAATCTTCGTGCTTGCTTGGACTGCACTGACTGGGATGTTTTCAGGACTGCTGCCAACAGTCTGGATGAGTTCACAGAGGCTGTGATATCATACATCAGCATCTCTGAGGACTGCTGTCTACCATCACGCACCAGGGTTAGTTAGAGTTACAACAATGACAAACCCTGGTTCACAGCTAAACTCAGGCAACTAAGGTTGGATAAGGAAAAAGCATTCAGGAGTGGGCACAGGGCCAGGTTTAAAGAGTCACTGTACAGGTTTAGCAAGGCGGTGAGAGAAGCTTAACGACTGTACTCTGAGAAACTACAACACTAGTTCACAGCCAACGACTCTGCTTCTGTCTGGAGGGGGCTCAGGCAGATTACCAACTACAAACCTAAAGCCCCCCATTCCATTAACAGCTTGCGCCTGCCCAATGACCTGAACTGGAGAGAGATGTTAACAGACTGTTCAGGAGGCAGAACCCTCTGTCTCTCCCTCCACCCTGATCACTGTGCTGATCAGCTGTCTCCAGTGTTCACAGACATCTTCAACACCTCACTGGAGACATGCCATGTGCCATCCTGCTTCAAAACCTCCACCATCATCCCCATCCCCAAAAAGCCAAGGACCACAGGACTTAATGACTACAGACCTGTCACCCTGACCTCTGTGGTGATGAAGTCATTTGAGCGCCTTGTGCTGTCTCACCTGAAAGACATCACTGATCCTCTCCTGGACTCACTGCAGTTCGCCTACAGAGCCAACAGGTCTGTGGACAATGCAGTAAACATGGCCCTCCACTTCATCCTCCAGCACCTTGACTCCTCAGGAACCTATGCCAGGATCCTGTTTGTGGATTTTATCTCTGCCTTCAACACCATCATCCTGGTTCTGCTGCAGGACAAGCTCATTCAGCTGAATGTGCCTGACTCCACCTGCAGGTGGAGCAGCATGTGAAGCTAGGGAAGCACATTTCTGACTCCCGGTCCATCAGCATCAGTTCCCCTCAAGGCTGAGTCCATCCTCACCTCCTCCATCATCATCTGGAACGCTGCTGCTGCTGCTGCCACTGCCAAGGACAAGGGCAGACTGCAGCGTATCGTTCGCTCTGCAGAGAAGGTGATTGGCTGCAATCTGCCTTCCCTCGAGGACCTGTACGCCGCAAGGACCCTGAGGCGTGCAGGAAAGATTGTGGCTGACCCCTTCCACCCCGGACACAAAGTCTTTGAAACACTTCCTTCCAGCAGGAGGTTGCGGTCCATCAGGACCAAAACCTCACACCATAAGACCAGTTTCTTCCCGTCTGCAGCTGGCCTCATCAACAAGGCCCGGGACCCCCCTGTGACTCTGACTCCAATACCCCCATANGCATCAATAACTTTTAGGGTTTTACAGTCGAAATGATCAAAGAGTGAATCAACAGAGTCTGACGTTATGCTTATTTTCATGGACATAGCTCCCATGAAAAGACAACTAGTATGCTCGTTTATATACCTTTTTTTGACAGAAAGTGATCTGCTTTTGGGTATCAGGAGAAACCGACATATCAAAGAAAACACAGAAATGGTCAGAGAGGCCTATGTCCCTAACAACAGTGCTAGAAATATCAACACCCTTACTAATAACTAAATCCAGTGTGTGTCCTTGGTTGTGTGTGGGCCCTTTTACATGTTGCAGCAGATCAAAAGTTTCAAATAGACCACAGAAGTCCTTGGCAGTTTTGTCTTTGGGATTATCAATATGAATGTTAAAATCACCTGTTATGANAAGATAGTCAAAATCTGTCGAGATAACAGAAAGCAATTCAGTAAAGTTATCAATAAAATTTACAGAGGACCTTGGAGGTCTGTAAATTGTTAACAGCAGGATTTTTGGTGTGCCTTTCAACACAATGCAAAGATATTCAAAGGAGGCAAAATCACCACATGATAACTGTTTGCATTGAAATGAGTCTTTGAATATAGCAGCAACACCCCCACCTTTCCTGTCAAGTCGAGAAACATTCATAAAATTAAAGTTTGGAGGGCAGACTCAATGAGAACTTGTCCTTGTTTTGATCGTTCTTGTCTCTTGTCCTCAGCAGAGGGAGCAGATGGGTGACGCAGGAAGTAAAATAGGTTAGAGGTGAACAACTTTACTCCTGACTTGTTAAGGCAAATTCCATCTGTCCTAAAAAAATGCCTGTGGTCCCAAAAAAAGTTAAAATTGTCAATAACGTTCACCGAATGGAGGGTACATGCAGTTGACAGCCAGGTGTTCAGAGCCAATAATCTGCTGAATCTCTCAACTCCTCTTCTGACTGGTGGTAGAGGNAGGACCTTGGAGGTCTGTAAATTGTTAACAGCAGGATTTTTGGTGTGCCTTTCAACACAATGCAAAGATATTCAAAGGAGGCAAAATCACCACATGATAACTGTTTGCATTGAAATGAGTCTTTGAATATAGCAGCAACACCCCCACCTTTCCTGTCAGGTCGAGAAACATTCATAAAATTAAAGTTTGGAGGGGCAGACTCAATGAGAACTGGTGCACTGCTGCTACTGTCTAGCCAGGTTTCAGTTAAAAGCATAAAATCAAGATTGTAGGTACAGCAGACCAAAATGTATATCCACAAGCATTTATTTATCAAATAATAAAAGGTAAATCACACAAGTAATCTAACTACTTAACTAAAAACAAAAGAGTGTATGTGTGTGTGTGTGTGTGTGCAAGAGAAAGCGAGAGGGTGTATGTGTGTGTGTGCGTGCGCATGTTGGTGCGTGCCAGAAAGAATGTGTGTGTGTTTCTTTGTTCTGCCTGTGTGTTCCGCGCGTGCATGGGCAAGAACACACGTGGTAGGCTAGAAACAGGAGAGGACGTGAAGCGGGAGCTTTAAATGTCCTCTCCGCGTGTGTGGAGGCCAATTCCAAATGTGTGTGTATGTGATCAGTGCAGGATGATGGTGCCAGGTTAGGAAAGAGGATGGTTAGTTTGCATGCGAGATCCTGTGTCTGTGTGAAGCATAACTAACATCAACTTAGCTCTGTGGCGGAGCCAATAACCTAAACAGAGATCACAACAATACAGCTCAGTAAATCTCTGCTGTGTTAGCTGGCGATTCCATCAGTTGTGGATTTGAGCCGAGCTGGGGAGAGTTGCGGTTCCGATGGTGAATGCAGTCCTTGCTGTGCAGTGTTCTGATGGTGCAGGTCAGAGGAAACCAGTCGCTCCTTTGTTCAAATTGCAAAGTTAGCAGCTTGGCGCTAACTTGCTCCGTTGCTCTAAAAGTTAACTTAACAGGCAGACTTTGTGTTGTAGCCGCTAGCGCTAAATAAACTTGTTTAGGGGTGTGCTAGAATCTTACGCAAGCTCTCACGTCGCTGCCGTAAGTTGAGAGTTCAGTGTGTCTGCTCCGTGCAGACCACACAAGGAGAGGGCCTCCGTCGAGGTCAGAGAGCGGAGACGTCGGAGAGAGGTAAGAGGTCGAACAAAAGGGGAGCCAGAGTTTTGTTGACCTGGTCAGTGGCGTCATCCAGGAGAGGTCCGGTTACAGTTAGGAAGTAATTGAAGGTGAGGGACAACTGTAAGTGTAACAAACTTAAATGTCAAAATAAAAGTTCAGTTTACATCACACAATGAACGAATTCATCTGTGGAGTCCCCGTGGTCCCTACACTGATAAAACGCTCGTGTGGACGGAGGTCGTTTTGTTGTGGTAGTGTGGATGTAGCCTGAGAGGAAAAACACAGGGCAAAAAGGGCAAATTGTAGTCACAGTAATAACTGAAGAAACATACATGAACTCTTCGCTCCTCTGGACTTTAACATCTGGACAGTCACACGGTTCTGTTCAGAGAGATTTAATAAACTGAAACCTTAACAGTGACGAGGACATCCCCGGTGGAAATGACCTCCTTCCCTCCAAAATATGTTTGACAAAACCTTTTAGTCGAATATAAACAGGCTAGTTTGGAATGAAAGGTCTAAAAGTCATTAGAGCTATTGTATTGTATTTAAAATAGTTCAATACATAACCAGATTCTCACCACTGATACCAAAAAATTTTACTTTAAAAAAGTAAACAATTTTTCATTGAACAAAAGAAGTTAAAGTTTCAAATGTTAAATGTTGTCTAAGTAAATTAGAGTCTAAAATTGGAGGAACTGAGATTGAAAGTTGAATTCTGAAATTGGAAAAACAATCTTACCACAAGGTCCAAGAAGGGCTTCTGGAGCTTTCTATTGTATCTCATGGTCTTCCTCAACAGATGGAGCTTGCCAATGTGAACGATAGGTCCTTGAAGTGCATCTACAATTCCAGGACAACTCCATCTGTGCTCTGACTGAAAGCTCCAGAACAGCTACTAAATGGACCATGGTGAGATTGGTTTGTAAACTGGTTGTTGTAAATGATGTGATCAATAACCAATTATAGAGATTATGAATGTGACCAGACATGTGATGCTTCTTCATGTTCCAGATACGGCCATTCCAAAATATGCAAGTCGCAGTTATTTTTAGTCCTATAATATCATCTTTCACAAACTAATTAGACAATAAACAGAACAGATAAAGTAATAATTGTAGGTGATTTTAATATTCATGTGGATGTAGAAAATGATAGCCTTAGTGCTGCATTTATCTTGTGGCATGTTCAGGAGTGGCAGGAGAAGGACCCAAATGCAGACAGGGATGGAGACGGAAGCAGTTCAAAGATTTATTAGACCTTACTTGTAGGTACGAACGGCCAGGGAATCGAAGGACAGGGGCGGCACAGGACACCCCAGGGGGACGGCCTGGAGGACGTCCAGATGTGCGAAACCACTCAGGAGGATGGCTGGGAGGCCGCCAACTGGGAACCTGGAGCGGGTGTCGGACGGGCCGCTGACTGGGCAAAGAACTGGAGTAGAATGATGCCAGACTCTGGCTGGGAATCCGAAATTGGGTTAACTGGACCACCGGCTTGAGAGCTGGTCTCGGCTGGGTCTCCCACTGGTTAAGGTACTGCTCCACATCATTGAGCGGCTGAGACTCCCAATGGCATTGAGAGCCACGATGGCCACGTCCCCTGCAGCTTCCACGGGACCCTGGGAATGGCCAGGTGAGTTCCCTCATATGAAGCCCGCCAGTTGTCAGGATGGCTCCGTGACTGGTCTGTGTAGGGCTCGTACACCTCAAGGCAGGCAGGCGTCGGGGTTGCCCACTCATCCCACCAACTGTCTGCTGGGTCCATGCGTGGTTGGCTCATTCTGTCACGTGGCATGTTCAGAAGAAGCAGGAGAAGGACCCAAATGCAGACTGGCACAGAGACGGAAGCAGTTCAAAGATTTATTAGACCTTACTTGTAGGCACAGTTTATGGTTGCGGAGCTGTGGAGTCTGGATCTATGGTTACGGAGCTACGGAGTCTGGATCTATGGTTGCAGAGCTGCAGAGTCTGGATCTGTGGTTGTGGGCCACCTGCTGCCCCTGTGGTCCTGCTCGGCGGCCGCTGCTGCTGTTGTTGTTATTGGTCTTATTATTGGTATTACTATTATAATATTGACATTAGTATTATTTGTATTAATATTGACATTAGTATTATTTGTATTAATATTGACATTAATACCATTAGTACTGCTATTACTTTACATCTGTATGTAGAATTGTACTGTGCTGTACTACTGTATGTTGTCTTTCCTCCTGCTCTCGCTCTCTCTTTCTCTCTCCTCCTCTCTCCTTTCTCTAAACTGGTCGAGACAGATGACCACCCACCCAGAGCCTGGTTCTGGTTCTGGTTCTGCTCGAGGTTTCTGCCTGTTAAAAGGGAGTTTTTCCTTGCCACTGTCGCTTAGTGCTTGCTCTTGGTGGGAATTGTTGGATCTCTGTAAACATAAAGAGTCAGTCTAGACCTGCTCTATATGAAAAAGTGCCCTGAGATAACTTTGTTATGATATGGCGCTATATAAATAAAACTGAATTGAAACTGAATTGAATTGAATTACAGGCAGGCCGGCGAGCAAGCAAGCAGCAAACAAAACAGGTGAGTCCAGGTTTGGGGAACAGCAGGAGCAAAAGAATTCAAAAACAGGGCTTAAGGAAAAGACTTGACAGAGAACACAAGGAATACATCCAACATGGAAACATGAAACTAAGCACAGAACAATGAACACATCTGACACAGGACACGCAACACTGAACAATGAACCAACAAGGCACAAAGGAAAAGGACCGGTATACATAGGGAAGAGACTGACGAGGGAATCGGGCAGGGAAGCAGGTGAGGCCAATCAACAGACAATCAGGACAAGGGGAGACACGAGGGCAGGAACAAGACAGATCAGACTTCAAACTAAAACAGGAACCCAGACAAAGTTTACGGGACATGACACATTATTAGATTCAATTGGCTTCTGTCAGAGTGTACATAAACCCACTCACTGTTTTAACCACACCCTCCATCTTGTTCATGTCTATGGCTTTGAAATTGAACATCTAATAGGCTTTCCACAGAATCCGTTTTTATCCGACCATTATTTAATAACTTTTGAATTCCTATTACTGGACTACACGCCATGAGGCAAACATTCCTACACTAGATGTCTATCTGATATTGCTGTAGCTAAATTCAAGGAAGTGATTCCATCGGCATTTAATTCAGTGCCATATCTCAATATAACTGAGGACTCCTATGCTAACTTCAGTCCCTCCCAAATTGATCATCTTGTTGATAGTGCTGCAGGCTCACTGCGAATGACACTCGACTCTATTGCCCATCTAAAGAAGAAGATAATAAAACAAAGGAGGTTAGCTCCATGGTATAACCCCCAAATTAAAGCAAACATCGTGAAAACTTGAAAGGAAATGGCGTTTCACCAATCTGGAAGAATCACATTTTGTCTGGCAAGATAGTGTTAAAACATATAGGAAGGCCCTCCGTAATGCCAGAGCAGCCTATTACTCATCATTAATAGAGGAAAATAAGAGCAAGCCCAGGTTTCTCTTCAGCACTGTAGCCAGGCTGACAGAGAGTCACAGCTCTGTTGAGCCATGTATTCCTATAGATCTCACTTCATGAGCTTCTTTAATGATAAAATTCTAACTAGATGAGACAAAATTCAGCACCTCCTGCCGTCAGCTGGTACTGACTTATCTTCAAACACAGGACCCTTAGTAACAACTGTAAAACCTGATATACATTTAGACTGCTTTGACCTGCAAAGTCTAAAAGTCGTGTCTGATGTTTAAAGTCATAAATAATCACATAATAAAGTGCAGAGTCTCTTTGGATGATGAGTGCTTAAACAAACTGAAGTCTCAGATGATTTCAATAAGCATTTCACTTCACACATTGTATTTTTGTAATGATTTTATAGCATTTAGTCCTTACTAAATAAAAAGAAGAGAGAATCAGTGAAGTTACACAGGTCAACTTCCTGTTTAGAAAAACGCAACGATGATCTGCACTTCACAGAATCCTCCAGCAGGAGGAGACATTTCTTTACAATAAACTGTGCAGGTTATTAATGAATCAAATCGACTCATTCTTCATAAATAATCTGCTTCTGATGTTCAGTGAAACATGAAATTAAAATGAAGCGGATGAAATGTTTAATTCTGTGTGATGATGGATATCATCAGATCTGAAGAAGAGGTGGAGGAAAAAAGATGAGGGAGAAGAAAGGAGGAGGATGAGGAGGAGAAAGAACAACAAAAAGAGGAGGAAGAGGAGAAGCATCTCTCTTCAGTCTGTCAGACAATGAGGAGGTTTGTGGAGGTTCAGATGCTCAGACTGACTCTAGTTTGAATCATCGACTCTGATCCTCCTCCTCAGACAGGAGGAGGAGGAGGAGGAGGAGGATGTGCTGCTGCTGCTCTTCAGTCTCAGATTCAACATCGAGAAGAAACAAACCAGAAGTCAAACAGGATCCACTGATTTTTATAGATATCTGCTTGAGTGGTTTCACTGTTGGAGAACGTGAACCTTCCTGTTGGACGCTGAGATCCGGTGAGTTTGAATGATTTATTCATTTGTCTAATGGATTCACTTTGTTGATGTTTGTTTTTGGTGCCACAGAACAATAAATTCTGTGATTCAATAGTTGAACTAGAAAATACATAATAATGGAGAGAGAGATCATTTAAAATCCAACTGGGCCAGTGGGTCATTGAAACAGGAATAACACTCATGCTGTTGGTTTATGAGACATTTTTTATTTCATTCAAGCACGAAGAGGAGTTTTTCATAAAAAGATGAAGACAGAAAAGCTTCAGTTTGAGATGGAAGATGGAGTCTGGAAACAGCAGCTGGTGTTTTTAACTGCTGATTTCTGTAAAAGACAGACAGCTTCAGTTTTTTAACCAATAGACCACAAAGCAGCAGAAGATGGAGTCCGGAAGCAGTCTGACTTTTTAACAAAGACTAAATGAAGTTCAGAAGAAGCAGCTGTTCCAACAGACAGGAGCTGAGGTTTGGAATCAGCACTGCATGAGTTTATTAAAGTTTGGAAGCAGCAGCTTGTGGTCACAGGATGAAGTTTGGAAGCAGTCTTTGCACCCTGAATGTCGGCGGGCGCAGGTTTTCCTTCTCGGCGGAGCTGATGAAGCGCCTCCCTCTCAGCAGACTCAGCCGGCTGCATCGCTGCGTGTCGGAGAGCGAGCTGCTGGAGCTCTGCGATGACTACGACCGTGACAGGAACGAGTTTTTCTTTGACCGGCACTCGGAGGCCTTCAGCTTCATCATGCTGTACGTGCAGCATGGGAAGCTACGCTTCGTGCCCCACATGTGCGAGCTGTCCTTCTATAACGAGATGTTGTACTGGGGCCTGGAGAGTGCCGATCTGCAGCCGTGCTGCCAACGACGCCTTGACGAACGCATGTCCGACTGCTTCGTTCACTTCTTCCCTGAGGAGGAGCCGCGGGGCCCCGAGGAGCCCCAGAGCCGCTGGCTGGAGAGGATGAGGAGGACGTTCGAGGAGCCCACATCTTCGCTGGCAGCGCAGATCCTCGCCTCAGTGTCAATGCTGTTCGTGGTCATCTCCATGGTGATGCTCTGTGCCAGCACTTTACCAGACTGGAAGACCGCCGAGACCCTGGATCAGCACAGGTAGGACACGTCCGAGACGTGCATACATACATACTGTATACATATACACACACTCACACACACATATATATACTGTATATATACAGTATGATTGTATGACCATTCTCTGATTGGTCCTCTCTCTCCCCCTCTCTCTGATTGGCTGTCCCCCCTTCAGGATCATCGAAGCGGTGTGTATCGGTTGGTTCACAGCGGAGTGTATCGTCCGTTTCCTTGTGTCTCGGGATAAATGTGAGTTTGTCCGTCGTCCTCTGAACATCATTGACCTGCTGGCCATCATGCCATACTACGTCTCTGTTACCGTGACGATCCTGACGGGGGAGAACTCCCAGCTGCAGCGGGCCGGGGTCACGTTACGCGTCCTGCGCATTATGCGGATCTTTTGGGTGATCAAGCTGGCGCGTCATTTCCTGGGTCTGCAGACGCTCGGCCTGACATTGCGGCGCTGCTACCGCGAGATGATGATGCTGCTGGTATTCATCTGCGTCGCCATGGCGATCTTCAGTGCGCTGGCCCAGCTGCTGGAGCACGGCCTGGACCTGGAGACCGGAAACCAGGACTACGCCAGCATCCCCGCCGCCTGCTGGTGGGTCATCATCTCCATGACAACGGTGGGATACGGGGACATGTACCCGGTGACGGTGGCAGGCCGCGTGCTTGGCGGCCTCTGTGTGGTGAGCGGCATTGTGCTGCTGGCGCTGCCCATCACCTTCATCTACCACAGCTTCATCCAGTGCTACCACGAGCTCAAGGTGCGCTCCGCCCGCTGCACCCACAGCCTGTCTGCCGAGTTCATCAACTGACCAATGAGCAACGCTGCTGCTGAGGAGGGGGCAACAACATGAAGTTCATCAACTGATCGCAACTCTGTAGCGGGTTGCTGCCCAGGCAGGAAATGATGTCATATAACCACCAAAAACTACAAAATGTCACATCATGTACTACTAAAAGTTTTCAAGTCACCTCACCTTTTTGTCTCAGTTTTAGGAGTTGAAGGTTTATTTAACGTGTTTCACAGAAACAAAGGGAATAACATACTCACACAGCTGATTGTAATTGACAAAAAGAAAATAAATGAAATGATTGAAAGTGGATAAACTGAACACTGTGAACACAAGTTTTCCTCAAGTGTCACTAAATTACATCAACCTGTCTGAAACATTTCAGAGAGCAGAAAATGAAGCTTGAGTACGATTTGTTCTGTAGATCGAGCAGCTTGGACGAGCTTTTGTCAGAGCCTCAGTTTGCTTTTCAGTCTTTTAAAGAAACTGAATCTGTAATAGTGAAACTTAATAACTTAATGTTGAAATTTAAACTATACATTTTGAATTTATAGCTCTGAAATATTTTACTTTGAAAACCATCTGTCTGAATATATGTGCTCTGAAGTCGCTTTGACATTTTCACTAATCAATTTTAAGTTGTACCGTTTAATTTTAGGAATTCAGATAAAAGTAAGATAAAAGCTCAATTCAGAAAAGTGAAGTCGCTTTGTAGTAGTTGTTGTAGTTTTTGTCAAAACTTGGGAGACCCAAGATAATCAATGGAGCCCAGAGCTATCAGGTTACATTCACGCATGTATGGATAGATGTTACTGCGCCTCCACTCAGCCAGTTGTCAGTCGCCATACTGCACCTAAATAGAGCTCCATTATAAACGCGACGTGTGTGAAACAGCTCAGTTATTATCTTTGCATTATTAATCAATGAAGCTTTTATATGTTTTTGTATTTGTAAAACTTTCACAGAGTCTGTGATGCCTCAATGTAACTGAGCATGTGCAGATCCAGCTCGTTAACAGATCCGTGGTCACTTTCTGTCACTCATGGGATCATTTGACTTGAAGGTGAAAGATTTCTAGAAATTTGTGTGTTCATTTGATTTTAAGATTCAAATCTTTCTGGTTGTTATTTTCTCCTGATTCTGTGGATCTTCATGAACTCCAGACGATTAGTCCAAATCCTCCTCGACACAGGA
>LKNJ01009208.1:0-11740 GCA_002120245.1 Maccullochella peelii | reverse complement strand
AACAATATTTTTTGTAATAAATTCCACTACAATATTGGGTATTCATTTATTATCTTTTGTCTGTATTCATTTGCTCTGGATGCAACATGTTTAACTGCTGATAATTGGAAAATTAAAAACATTAAAAGATGAAACAGCAAATAAACTATTATTATATTGTACTATATATTATATTGTATTTCATCAGAATGGGCTGAATAGATTGCAGGGATCCCACAGCTCGACACCCAGTCACACAGACTGGGAGACAGCAGCTTCACATCAGTACAACTATGCAGCTACAAGAGGAGTAGAGGAGCGTTATTTGTGCGTGTGTGTGTGTGTTTGTGTATTTGTACGGTGACAGACAACAAGGGAGAGAGAAAGGGAAAATGACGTGCAACAAAGGTCCCTGGCTGGAAGCAAACAGCGTTTGGTAAATCTATTTGTGGTCAATTTCTCTCTACTGTGGCGGAAAAATGTAAATTAGAAACAAAACAGGTAAGCAGTCGCTCATCCATACACAGAAACACTGGATTAATCCCCCATTTAAAGGCACAAAATAAAATCATATAGATAATGCATACATTCCTTAACATTTTGGCACATAATCATGTAGTAATTTTATTTAATGCATGTGGTGACAGAATTGAATTGTGTGGTGGCAATGTTTTTATTTTATCACTTAAAGTTAGATAGACTTTTGTCTATAGTTTTATATTAAAATCACTATCTATTTATAATGATACATGGCAGAGTGCATCAAATAATCAAAGTAATCTAAAGGAGATTCCACCTAGGCATATACAATATGTTTNGTTGTTACAGTACGCCAGGAGCGTACCCCCCCAGCGCCATGAAGTCTCTCTCTCTCTCTCCCTCTCTCGTATGTCTGGTTACCTTTAGACTCGCCTGCCCGGGGTTGGATGGAGAGGCGTGGCTTCCTTCCTCCGCACCTGCCTATGATCACCTGCCCGCTCACCTGTTTGCCATCATCTCATCAATCCACAGTTCTTCTACCCCGGCTCGCCATCCACTCGTCGCCAGATCATTGCTTCTCTGTACTGGTAGAGAGCTACGGCCACTACAAGAAGACTTAGATTTATTCCCGCCTGCTACCCTACTAACCTTGTTGTGTTTTCATCTCCAGGTTCATCTCCACCTCCGCTTNGTATTTGCACGGCCCTCTACAGGTAAAATTTTAGCTGCATTTTTGTCTGTTTGATAGTAGATGTGAAAGGTGACAGACAACATGTTACAGTACGCCAGGAGCGTACCCCCCCAGCTCCATGAAGTCTCTCTCTCTCTCTCGTTCTCCTGTCTGGTTACCTTTAGACTCACCTGCCCGGGGTTGGACGGAGAGGCGTGGCTTACTTCCTCTACACCTGCCTGTGATCACCTGCCCGCTCACCTGTTTGCCATCATCTCATCAATCCACAGTTCTTCTACCCCGGCTTGCCATCCACTCGTCGCCAGATCATTGCTTCTCTGTACTGGTAGAGAGCTACGGCCACTACAAGAAGACTTAGATTTATTCCCGCCTGCTACCCTACTAACCTTGTTGTGTTTTCATCTCCAGGTTCATCTCCACCTCCGCTTCGCCATCCAACCTTCCCGGAGATTCCGCCCTGCCCGCCCAGACCTCCCCGGCTCCAGCCTCCGTCTCTCCTCCCTTTTCCCCGTCCCTGTTGAACTCAATAAACAGCCTTTCTCCTCGCAGCATTGTGTGTGCGTTATGGATCCCAGAGCCCCCATACAACAGAATGATCTGGCCCACACGAGGGATTCCACTGACGCACACCAGTTGCAGGATGCCATCACCCACCAGGGCACGCTTCTGGGTCAGCATGACCAGGCGCTACAACAGCTGGGAGGTAGCGTCCAGCAGATCGCGGCGCAGGTATCCCAGCTGTCTCGGGTCCTCGAGGAGATCTCCGCTCGGCTGNCAGTGTGGCCGATTACTCCATCGAGTTCCGTACGCTCTCCACAGAGGCGGGCTGGAACGACGCCGCACTGCGAGGCGTTTTCCTGAAGGGGCTAAATGAACAACTAAAGGACGAGCTAGCAGTCCGTGACGACGCGGGGTCGTTTGAGTCGCTCGTCACCCTAGCCACCCGAGTGGATAATCGCCAAGGGAACGTCAGCGAGAGAGAGCCACACGGCCCCTCGCATCACGGCCATCCGCACCGCCCGGGCCCCCTTTCTCCCGACCGGCTCCCAGCCTATGGCCTGTTCCAGAACCCCCCACCCCGGCTCCGGCGAGGGAGGAACCCATGCAGCTGGGGCGTGCACGCCTCTCGGCTGAAGAGTGATTTGCCGCCAACGCGTGCCTATATTGTGGCGGCACCGGTCACTTTGTTGCCGCCTGCCCACTGCGGCCAAAAGACCCGGCTCACCCCTAGCTGTGGGGGTTCGGGTGAGCCAGGTTCGTTCCTCTCCGAGGGTCCCCACTAGAATGCAGGTTCCCGCCACCCTTTGTGCCCCGTCTGGCGAGGTCCCCGTCCAGGCACTTATTGACTCCGGGGCCGAGGAATGTTTTATTGACCTCGCCCTCCAGGCTTCCCTTCCCCTGATTAAACTTGCTGTTCCCCTGGCGGTCAACGCCCTAGATGGTCGCCTGCTGGGGAGGGTAACCTACCACACCGAACCCGTTTCCCTGGTACTGTCGGGCAACCACCGGGAGGAGCTCCGCCTGTACCTGTTAAGATCCCCTGTGGTGTTGGGCCTCCCTTGGCTACACCTGCATAACCCCCGCATCAATTGGGAGACCAGAACCATCACCGGGTGGAGCCCGTATTGTCACTCCTCCTGCCTGAGGTCAGCCAGGCCCCGAGGAGTGCGCGACCTGGCGGAGCTGTCCCCCGGACCTCTCCAACATCCCCACTCTGTACCATGATTTGGAATCGGTTTTCTGCAAACATAAGGCCCAGTCCCTGCCCCCCCACCGCCCCTACGACTGCGGTATCGATCTACTCTCCGGAGCCACCTTGCCTACGGGGCGTCTCTACAAGCTGTCGGGTCCTGAGAAGACAGCCATGGAGACGTACATCACCAACTACCTGGCCTCTGGGATCATCCGACCCTATTCATCCCCAGTGGGGCGGGGTTCTTCTTTGTAGAGAAGAAGGATCACTCACTCCGGCCATGTATCGACTACCGAGCCCTCAACCAGATTACAGTCAAGAATTGGTACCCCCTCCCTCTGCTCGATTCGGCGTTTGAGCCACTCCAGGGCTCGACAATATTCACGAAGCTAGATCTGCGCAACGCCTATCATCTGGTGAGGATTAGGGAGGGGGACGAGTGGAAGACGGCATTCAACACACCGCTCGGCCATTTTGAGTATCTGGTGATGCCGTTCGGACTCACAAACGCCCCTGCCGTGTTCCAGGCCCTGGTCAATGACGTCCTCAGGGATTTTTTAAACTGCTTTGTTTTCGTCTATCTAGACGAGATCCTCGTGTTCTCCAAGGACCCCTGGGAACACGTCAGCCATGTCTGGGCCGTTCTCCAGCGGTTACTGGAGAACAGGCTGTACATCAAGCCCGAGAAGTGCGAGTTTCACATGGGGCGAGTCAGTTTCCTTGGATTTGTCATTACCCCGGATCAGATCCATCCGGACCCCCAGAAGGTGGCTGCTGTGGTGGACTGGCCACTGTCAAAGCGCTGTGATAAAACCTCATCGGGAGAAAACCTTTGCTTAGAGGTAATCAATTGATAGAGAGCATAAAGAGAGAGGACAAAGAGCACCAAGAGAAATGGTTTAGAAGGCTGCCCTAACCCATGAAGTGGGAACTATCAGCGTAAAAATGTGTACAGGACATTGAAAACATATCATGTTAATTAAATTATTTAGAGACGTTAAACATTGAATGGGGTCAACTTGACCCCAAAGAAAATAAACAGCTCTTTCTTTACCACTCCTTCACACAGTCATTTGATCCATTGTTGATTTAAAAAAAATAAGAGTTTAAAATCCAACTGAATTCTTAATATATACAATATACCATAGTAGCTCCTCATATAGCAATTATATTTAAAGTAAAATATCCTACCACAATGTAGTCCTACAGACAGCCTCTGTAAGCCAACTATGCTTTCACAGGCAAAGAATTTCCAATTTTCAGTGAACATAGAAACACACAGCAACACACACCAAAGCAGGAAAGATCATCAGCTAACGCAAATATGTTGTAAAGAATATGCACAGTTTTTATTAGAGTTGACTTCACAGCATGTGGATGTGAAGTCCGCATGCAAAGTAGTGATGAAAGTAAAAAAGTGAAGTAATAATGCAGAGAGAGCAGATGAAGAGAGTAATCGCATCACATAAATAACAGACCTGCTTGACAACCTTGATAAATGTTTCCAATAATAGTTTGGCTTTGGCAAGACTCCAGAAAGTGCAATGGCATTTTCCACCCATTTCATGGATAGTTATTTGATACCAGCTAAAGTAGTTCTAAAAGTACTTTGTGTTACTAGTACCACATTCTGTGTTAGTAATCTTTTATCTGTGTTGAAATCAAACACATGCTGTCCTAAAGACTCATCAATAATTCATTACTAATTCAGTATAAAATGTAAATAATATTCTCTGGATAAGCATTTCCCATCTTGGCTATAGCTTTATGTGAATTGTCATTCTTTGAGAAAAGAGTTATTTCACTGATAAAAAACATTCCAACCTAAATGTGTTGAGACTATCCAACCTGACCAATCATGACTCACTAGAAGCTGATGGGTACAGCAGTTAAACTAATTGCCAATTGTTCTTAAAGAACTGGATTGTCAACCTAATGCGGTATGGTGTAAGGTCACTGCAGTTTTTTGTATATGTTTTATATGATTTAGTTTGTAGTGTCCTNTTCACAGCATGTGGATGTGAAGTCCACATGCAAAGTAGTGATGAAAGTAAAAAAGTAAAGTAATAATGCAGAGAGAGCAGATGAAGAGAGGAATTGCATCACATAAATAACAGACCTGTTTGACAACCTTGATAAATGTTTCCAATAATTGTTTGGCTTTGGCAAGACTCCAGAAAGTGCATTTTCCACCCATTTAATGGATAGTTATTTAATACCAGCTAAAGTAGTTCTAAAAGTACTTTGTGTTACTAGTACCACATTCTGTGTTAGTAATCTTTTATCTGTGTTGAAATCAAACACATGCTGTCCTAAAGACTCATTAATAATTCATTACTAATTCTATATAAAAATAATATAGTATATATATATTATAATAATATATAAATAATATTCTCTGGCTAAGCATTTTCCATCTTGGCTATAGCTTAATGTGAATTGTCATTCTTTGAGAAAGAGTAATTTCACTGATGAAAAACATTCAAACCTAAATGTGTTGAGATTATCCCAACTGACCAATCATGAGTTACTAGAAGCTGATCGGTACAACAGTTAAACTAATTGCCAATTGTTCTTAAAGAAGAGGACTGCCAACCTAATGCTGCATGGTGTAAGGTCACTGCAGGTTTTTTCAATTTTATGATGTGTTTTATGATTTAGTTTGTAGTGTCCTATTTTTTTTCCATACATGTGTCTGTGACTTACCTGGTTTTTCAGGTTACATGAAAGTAGCCTCTGTCACCAGTGCTTTGTCACTCCCTGCATAGCTCAGGGAGGAGTAATTTACAAACTAAGCGCAATTTGCAATCACAGACAAAATACTTGTCTGTACCTGGAGTAGTGACACGAGTCAACATGGAAAAAACAATCCTTTGTTGGATATTTTTGCTTGGATATTTACATACATCCTCTGGGCAAGGTAACTATTCATTATATGCTTCTTATATCATTTTTGGAGCTTTGATTTTTTGTATGTTACTTTCTAATAATCCTTATTGTATTAGAGTAGACCAGAGACAGTAGTAGTGTTAAGTATTCAAAAACACAAGTTGCTTTGTTGTGTCCTATTTTGTGTGTCTGTGACTTACCTGTTTTCTCTAGGTTACATGAAAGTAGCCTCTATCACCAATGCTTTCACTCCCTGCATAGTTCATGGAGGAGTAATTTACAAACTAAACGCAATGTGCAATCACAGACAAAGTACTTGTTGTACCTGGAGTAGTGAGAAGTAACACCAGTCATCATGGATAGAAAAATCCTTGTACATTGTTATCCTGTTGGATATTTTTGCTTGGGTATTTACGTGCATCATCTGGACAATGTAACTATTCATTATATGTTTCTTCTATAATTTGTATGGCTTTGATTGTTTGTATGCATATAGAGTAGACCTGATACAGTAGTAGTGTTAAGCATTCAAAAGTATTTCAGTCTGTGTTTTGTATATTAATTCTACAAAATATTGCTTATCTGTTATTGCCTGCTATTGATCTCTCCGGCTCCAAAAAATTTTTTATTCAATTAAATTAAGCAGAACCAGGCTCTGGGTGAGCGGTCATCTGCCTCGACCGGTTGGGTTGAGAGAGAGGGGAGGGAGAGATAGAGAGAGAGAGAGAGAGAGAGCAGGAGGAAAGCGAATATGCAGTAGCACAGCACGGTTCAGTTCTACATACAGATGTAAAGCAGCAGTAGTGGAAATATTATTAATGTTAATACAAGTAATACTAATAGCAATATGGTAGTAGTAATAATGCTAGTAATAAGTCCAAAAGCAACAGTAGCAGCAGCGGCTGCCGAGCAGCAACACAGGGGCTGCAGGTGGCCCGCACCACAGGTCCAGGCTCCACAGCTCTGCAACCACGGATCACACCTCCGCAGCTCCGCAACCACAGATCACGACCCCGCTGCTCAGCAACCACAGATCACGACTCTGCAGCTCAGAAACCACAGATCACGACCCCACAGCTCTGCAACAACAGATCACGACTCCGCAGCTCGGCAACCACAGTTCCAGACTCCGCAGCTCCGGAGGCAGAAACGCTTGGAGAAAACAGAGAGAGAAAGAGGAGAGAGAGCAACAGAAGGAGAGGGAGAAAGAGGAAGGACAGGGAAGCAGTTGAGTTAGTAACAAGCATTAATGTGATACGAGTGCATACAGATGGAGAGGGAGAGGAGCTCAGTTCATCGTAGGAAGTCTCCCGGCAGTCTAGGCCTATAGTAGCATAACTAAGGGGTGGCACAGGGCTCACCTGAGTCAGCCCTATTATAAGTTTTATCAAAAAGGAAAGTCTTAAGCCTACTCTTAAATGTGAGGAGGGTGTCTGCCTCCCGTACACAAACAGGAAGATGGTTCCTGAAGAGGAGCTTGATAGCTGAAGGCTCTGGCTCCCATTCTACTTTTAGAGACTCTAGGAACCACAAGGAACCCTGCATTCTGGGAGCGCAGTGCTCTAGTGGGGTAATAGGGCACTATGAGCTCTTTAAGATATGATGGTGCTTGACCATTAAGGACTTTGTAGGTGAGGAGAAGGATTTTAAATTCTATTCTGGATTTTACGGGGAGCCAGTGCAGAGAAGCTAATATGGGCGAAATATGATCCCTTTTCCTGGTTCTTGTCAGTAAACGTGCCGCAGCATTCTGGATCATTGTAGTCTAATGAAATAAACTTGGGTAATTTCAATAGTGTAAATTACTGCAATCAAGATCAGCCAAAAAAAATTGGACTGAAAATGTGTTTGTATTTAAAAAATTGTAATATGATGACTAATTATAAACATGCACACATGTTTGACTGTTGGCCTGAATTGTCTTAAAATTAATTAATGAAAATTAGTTTAACAAAACAAGTAATTACGTATTTAAAATGGGGTTAAATAGAGCTGGTTCTTTGCTTTCGTTAATTTCCAAGATGACATTTACTGCCTGAATGGTCCACTGTCAAGGACATTGGAGAATAATAAACAGAGCATAAACATAAATCCTGTTTGGCAGACTGTCAGAGACCGCAGAGTGGACTCAGGAGCAGACAACAAGGAAGTCTTTTAAGCGAGTTTAATAGCAACAGTAACAAACACAAAAGGCTGGGCAAAAAGAGAAGTAGAGGCAAGCCGCAGTCTAAAGTCCAAAAGGTCAGGCAGCAAGGCAGAGGTACAGGCAAGAGTGAGGCAGAGTCCAGAGACAGGCCAAGGTCAAAAATCCAAATATCAGGCAGCGAGGCAAAGGTACAGGCAAGGGTGAGGCAGAATCCTGGTCGTCTATGAAAACAAATCAAGGTCACAATCCAATCAAAAACAGGGCTTGAGCAAAAGGCTTGAAAGCTTCAAAATAAAACACACAAAAGGACTAACAGGACGTGACACAGACAGCATTAGGTGCTACTGTCTCACTTTTAAAAAGTTTTAAAAAAAAAACAACCTTAAAACAAAAAAGTTGAAAAGGTTATTATTCGTACTTTGTAGCAGTATTGGTTTAAAAGCATTGTTAGAAATTGAACATTTAATATTGCAAAACATTACATCTGATTAATACTAAAACCCAAAAAATGTTTATTCCAAATTGAAGGTGCATATAAAAAAACAAATCACATATAGAACAGTGACCAGTGACAACCTCTGTCAAGCTGTGGAGCTAGACATCAGTTTTACAGTCAGTACTGAATTATATAGGTGACAGAATTTATACGAGGGTATGTTTGGTCCTCTAGTAAAGGTTGGTAGGGTCAGCTAAATCACTAAGATCTGCCTTTTGAAGGAATGGATGTTTTCAGTTCATGCCAATCCGGAAAATAGTTGTTGAGATGTTGGGGGACCGTTTTACAAACTGACATTCGACAGAGTGAATCCTATTATTTCCACTCCTTGATTAAAGTCCTCATATACAATGGACATGAAAAGAGGTAGGGAAATACTGAGGTATTTGATTTGATTGTTTTTCTGAAATACTTTCTTTCTTTATTATTCTAAATGATCAACAGCTACATCAGCAGCAGCTACAACTACTACAACTGAAGCCCCACGGACTACAACCATTG
Source organism: Maccullochella peelii (assembly GCA_002120245.1). Lineage (NCBI taxonomy): Eukaryota > Metazoa > Chordata > Actinopteri > Centrarchiformes > Percichthyidae > Maccullochella > Maccullochella peelii. Next base: position 2,865 of record LKNJ01009208.1, on the reverse strand, counting down.
ACCCAGGTACAAAAACTGCAACTTCTACTACAACTTCACACACAACCATAACTGCTGCCCCAACTTCAACAGCCACAGCCTTCGTGACCACAACCACAGCTTCAACCACCACAACTAAGATTAAAGCAATAAGTGAAGGGTGAAGCTCACCCTGAAAAAGAAACTTCATAGAATACATTTTGATCCCAATTCAGCTCTACACCTTCGATTGGTCACAAATTTAAACTGGAAATAATGTCACTTGATATGAGAAATTAGTTTAATACATTCAAATAGATATTAAAGCCATAAGCCTTAAGTTTAGGGGGTTCAAATGCATTTGTATAGTTTGGTTTAACACTTTAAAATATTGCACTCATATATATGAGTGCAAAATCTTCCACTAAGTGTATCAAATACCCAAAGACTAAAGCACACAAATCTGGATAGATGGATATCTATCCAGACCAAAAAGTACTTTGAACTTTGATCTATGACTTTGGAATTCTAGTGACACGCCAGTGGTCATACAAAAGTGAATCTTGATTAATTGTACTGGACTGAAAACAAAATCCACCCTGAATTCATCCGACAGTTTATTTAACTGACCCCAAGTCTAGAGATGATCAGTGATTTACAGAATGTAGCTTTGACAAACATTTCTTCTAATTTTTTTCTTCTTCAGTGATTATGTCCTGGTGTTATATTAAAATTAGTAATGGAACTGCAATGATTGTATGTTCAAGGACATGTTGCATTTAACAGAAATTATTTTAACACTGACAAGTCCCCAAATTTGTTAGTTAGTTAGTTAGTTTCCACATGTAATGTCTTTTGTTTTTGTTTTTATCCCTATAGGCTTGGAATCACTGGTACATCTGCAGATGAAGATAACTTCCTATGGAGAGGTCAGCAATGGGACCATCTTTGCAATTGTTAAACAGGTATTTCAAACAGAAAGTGTAAAACAACTGAAGGCTTTTCAGCTACATTATCAAATGAAAATGCATACACACAATATAAATGTCTACATGTTTTCTCTTCAAACAAGCTCCTGAATGGAACAGCCCACACATTCACCATAACAAATATTAAGGTTAGAGTAGGAACCACAACTGCAACTATCACAATCCCAAGCAACACAACAACACCCCCAACAACCACAACCACCACATCCCTGAGCACAACAACAACACCTCAAACAACCACAACCACAACCACACCCACAACCACAACACCAGCTACGACAATGACACATGCAGCTACCACAGCTGTAGCTCTAACCACTACACCTGCGGCAACTATCATAACTGGGGTTACCACCACCACAACTGTAGCCACCACGACTCTGACTCCAACCACCGCAACTTCAGTGACCACAAGTCCGTCTGTAGCTACCACACCTTCAGCCAACACAACTCCATCTGTAAGTACCACAACTGCAACCATCACAACTGCACCTCCAACCACCATACCTGCAGCCACGACTCTAGCTGTAAGTACCACAACTGCAACCATCACCACTGAAGTCACCACAACTGTGCCACCAACCACCACACCTGCAGCCATAACTCCAACTGTCAGTACCACAAATGCAGCCATCACAACTGCGACGACAACTCCTGCTGTAACCATCACAACTGCGGCTGAAACTCCAACAACTGCATCCACCACAACTGAAGCCACCACAACTGCACCTCCAACCACAGCAACAGAAACCACCACAACTCAAGCTGTAAGTACAACTGCAACCATCACAACAGAAGCAATAACAACTGCACCTCCAACCACCACAACTGAAGCCACCACAACTGCGCCTCCAACAACCACAACTGAAGCAACAACAACTGTGCCTCCAACCATCACAACAGAAGCGATCACAACTGCACCACCAACCACTACAACTGAAGCCACCACAAATGCACCTCCAACAACCACAACTGAAGCAACAACAACTGTGCCTCCAACCACCACAACTGCAGCCACCACAACTCCAACTATAAATACCACAACTGCAACCATCACAGCTGAAGCCACCACAACTCCGACAGTGACTACCACAACTAAAGCCAACACAACTGTGCATCCAACCGCAACTGAAGACACCACAACTGCGCCTCCTTCCACCACAACTGAAGCCACCACAACTGCGCCTCCAACAACAACAACTGAAGCCACAACAACGGTGCCTTCAACCACCACAACTGCAGCCACCACAACTCTGGCTCCAACCACCACAACTGCGACCACAAATCCAGCTGTAACTACCACACTTGCAGCCACCACAACTCCAGTTGTAACTACCGCACCGGCATCCACCACAAATGAAGCCACCACAACAGTACCTCCAACAACCAATACTGAAGACACAGCAACTGTACCTCCAACCACCGCAACTACAGGTACCAAAACTCTGGCTCCAACAAGCACGACTACAACCACCACAACCATGGCTGCAACCACCACAACAGAAACCACCACAACAGAAGCCACCACAACCCCAGCTGCAACCACCAGCACTGAAGCCACCACAAACGTAGTTTCAACCACCATATCTGAAACCACCACAACCGCAGCCACCGCAACCCCAGCAGCAACCACCACGACCCTGGCTGAAACCACCACAACTGAAGCCACCACAACCCTGGCTGCAACCACCACAACTGAAGCCACCACAACCGTACCTTCAACCACCATGGCTGCAGCCACCACAACCGCAGCTGCAACCACCATGGATGGAACCACCACAACTGAAGCCACCACAACTGCGACTACAACCACCACAACTGAAGCCACCACCACCGCAGATGCAACCACCACAACCCCAGCTGCAAGCACCACAACTGAAGCCACCACAACCACGGCTGCAGCCACCACAACAGAAGC